>JAMJFZ010001230.1:1197500-1362500 GCA_026225945.1 Cricetomys ansorgei | reverse complement strand
TCTCTTTATGGGCTAAATGCTGCATATGTAAAAATTGTTAGGCATTTTCTTTCTTGAAATGTTATTTATAACCACATGTCTCTTCAATTTTACAGACATGCTATGTCTGCTTATACCTGTATAGGCCACCATAACGCCTTTTAGTGATTCAGATACAGGAAGACTGGACGCTACTTGGTACAAGCTACATCTTAAAACTAGAAAAAGCTTATTTCATTGTCCATGTGCCATTATAAATTACTTTAAATGAGCGTTTGGATTTTATTTCTAACTCACTTTAATATACTGCTTTTCAAAAATGTCGGTTCTATCATAAATAGTTCTAATGAATCATTTTTTACAATGTTTAGAAAGAAAAAATATGATACAAGAAATTGTCGTTGAGTTATATTTATGCACACAACAAAGTATATAGTTGCTACAACAAAATGGCAGCCAGGTTTCAGCGATGGAACCATTCTGCATCTTTGAAATACAAACTTGGGTTTGGGGTTTGACAAATATTTTTAAAAATATACATTACTGTGTATATGGTATTAAAACTGGCATTACCAGGGCTCTTGTTTTTTATCACTTGTGGGTAGAGGGTGGAGACCATGTGATGGAGAAGAAGGAACTGCACACAGAATGTCATTAAGAAGCACATGTTCATCCGTGTGTGTCTTGCATTGTTCGGTGTTTTTTATAGAATGTTTCCCCCTTTCTAAAAAAGCATCTAGTGGGTGTTCAGTGGGTTCTTTTGCTTTTCATTCTGTCAATTATAACTTTGCAACTAATCTTAAAAGAGAAATAAAGTATGGTAGGGTTCTTAACTTAAAATTTTAAAAAATATGAATGCCAAAATTTGGAGAGAGAATTATAAACATGAATGGAAAATCATCAAAAAATGTTATCTAAATTAAAATGAAAAGGGCAAAGCACAACCTGAGATCCCTAAGGCTATAACATAAGATACGCCCAGGACATGACTTGATATCAGTACAGACCTTAATAGACAGTAAATTTGTTTTTTATGGCTATGGCTTCATTTTGAGTGACAGAGAAAATAAATTATGGCTCTAACTTTGATTTTCCCAAATCACAGATAAGTGGTTATAGATATGGTTCTCTTTGCCTATAAAAAATAAATCTGCATGGAAAAGAATTGGATGGGAAGAATGTGCAGGAAATGCACACAATTGGATCTAAGGACCATACAACTGTCCAGATTATAGACGACTTCATGTGTGTTTTCCTTAGAGTTTTTTTTTTCTTCAGTAATTTTTTTTCTCAGTAAAACTCTCTGCAAAAAGAGCTTTTTTTTCAGCTGGCCATGTAAAATTCCTGATAATTTTAAATGAATAACGAGTCTAAGGTATACATGGTTTTCCATATTATAAGTTAATCTCTTAGGAAGAAATAACAGAACAATCACTTCTAAATAACTCATTTGACAGTAAATTCTAAATTAGTGAAGCAGTAATTGTCCCACTGGGAAGCCATGTGGGATAACGGAATGATATGATACATTGATGCTAAACAGATTCAAACTATATGGTCTTACTCCATGTCTTATCTTAGAGACATTACTCACCTCCCTGAGCCTCAATTTCCTCTTTTGCAATCAGATGATAATAATTGCTTCATTATCTAATGATTGTTAATGTTAAACATGACAATATACACAGAATGCCAAAGAGATCTAGTCTATAGTGGATAAACAGAAAATATAAATTCTCTCATCCCTGGCTCTACTTAGATTAGCTAGAAGCACATGACCAATTTAACCACCAGAAAACAATTAATCCACACAAAATCTGTGAAACAATCAGAACTTATACGAGATATTTTTAGTACTGAAGTCAACAGCTTTCTTAATAAAACCCCTGAACAACAAAAAGAATTTGGGGGTTTAAAAGGCACATGTGGGTAACTCTGGTAAGGGAGTTTCCTTGTAAAAATCCCCCTGTTCAAACACAGAATCATCAAAGCTCTAATAAGGTGTTATACTTATTGCTTCTCAACTAATTTCCTTTAAACCATCTCCAGGTAAACAGTGAAGAAAAATATGAATGTAGAATGTAACCCATTCAAAGAAAATGATGATATATTTTACAATGAAGCGAATCTTGTAAGTGTGAAAGTCTGGGTAATACGTAAAACTTATATTACTTATAAAAATATGGATATCTCCCTCAACATCTGGATTAATTTAAACCATTTTAAATTGAGAATTTATTTAGCATGGTAAGAAATAAAGAATATATAAACTAAAAGTAAGTTCAAAATTGCATTTTTAATCTTACAGAGATATTGATTTCCATTAGTCACTTATTTTAATTCTGCAGAATTAATACAGTTTGTGTCCTATAATTTCTTGTAGAGATACTCTCTACTGTTCCACATAATGAGGATGGAATTGATTAGTAACTCTCATACAAAACCATTTTTTACATAAAAATTTTATTCTGATAAGAAAATAACTGTGTTGGAAAACTACAACATACCAAAATGTTGCACAGAAATTTTAACAACTCCTTTCTGTATCTTTCTGGTTAAAAAAATTACAACTGGTAAGTGATATTAAAAAATGTGTTTTGCCTCTATTTGGACCATTTGGTAGGTATCACGTTCTCCTAGACAAATATGTAAGTGTGGTATTATAGTCAATTCCAAAAAAGATGTATGAACAGATATAATTATTTCATTTGTAAGATTTTTAAAATACATAAATGTCCATCTCTAAGTGATTAGAAACTTTTTTAAGCATAGGACAATGCATTAATGTGATAGTGTATGTACACACACACACACACACACACACACACAGAGGCTGTGTTTTTTACACATTTAATTATACTTCAAAAATATTACTAGAATAGCAGATTTACGTTGATGTAGAAATAAACAGGAAAATAAGGAGAGGCTGGTTTTAAATTTGCACATGTTCTATTTCACCAACGTAACAAGTGGTTTAGGTATACTTTGATACCTAATGTCTATTCCTAATGGAATTTATATCACTTATCAAAGACCCTGCAAGACTAACATCTTTCTAACTCGGCCTTTCCTGTACAGCAGAAGCAGTTGGGATTGCTGTGGCAACAAACAAAAGTCCTTTGCCAGAATCTGTTACTTCAGGTAGTAATGAGAACTTTTTCCTGTCCAGTAGGAGAATATAGCATAAGTAAAACAGAGGGAAAGTAATATATGGAGCAGAGATTGAGTATGAGGCTTGCGTGTAGGAACAAATCTGACAGAACATGTTTCAGTTTGGCTTGTGACAATGGATATAGTCCCACAAGACTTGAGTTCAGTTCATGAGACTATAAGCTAAAGCATTTTATTCTAGGTAGACCAGGTAATGAAAACATTAATACAAACTTGTCAAACTATAAATTTTAAGTTTTCATTTGAGAAAGCAATTTGACTAAATCCACAATCGTACTCTTGACCACTAATCTGTGCCTAGGGAGTCTTCTTTTGTAATTTAAGGAGATTTAAATGAATTTATAAGAATATGCACTATATACACACAATGCAACTTGATCAGCCACAATGAAGAATGGAATAATGCCCTTTATTGGGAAACAGATGCAACTGTGAACCACTATGTAAAGAGAAGCAAGTCAGAAGATGAAAGAAAATACTAAACTATTATTTGTGAGTCCTAGGGATTCCTCATAGACATAAAAATCTATTCATGTTCACACACGACATGAGAGCAGAAAGGCAACAGGGACAGGGGGAAATATACCTGGGCAGGGAGTTGGGGGGGGGAACTAAAGAGAGGAACAGACCTGGTGAAGACGGTCAAGTACATACTTGAGAGAAATCAAACATACAGAAGCTAACACCAAGTTCCGTGATTAGAAAATGGAAAGCACCAATAATAATAATAATAATAATAATAATAATAATAATAATAATAATACATAAATACAAATTTTTAAAGATAGTAGAAGCGTTAGAAGTGATGTCATCTATTCTGTGAAAAGAAGAATCATTGGTTTTCTACAAATGCTATCGCCATTGTCCTTGGGACAGGCAGGTTATACCGAAAATTTTCTCACAATCTACAGTAGATGACGGTAACAAAGCCATGTTTTTTGCTGTGTTTCATGTTCCCTGTAAAGAGCTGCGAACTCTGCTCCATGTCTGCACACGTCAAGCTGCAGAAGCTGCTACCATCTGGAGACTGTGGAAGTTAAATGGAAGCTACATCTGTCCTTATGTGTTCATGAGCAAAGCAAGTCACAAGGCCTTGAAAGGAGGTTGATATAATGAGGAATGGGGAAATGCAACTTGACAACATGACCCAACACTTAAGTGTGAAAGGCTAGTCACAAGTGGTGAATCAACCAGGAGGAAAGAAAGACCTGATGAAAGTTTGTCTTTTTTCTCCTTGTCTGCAACTCCTTTTTCATTTTACTGACTCCGTGGACATCTGTATTAACAGTGGCAGATATCTTACCCTTCCAAGTTCATTTCAGGCAACTTCAAGCAAACAAGCAAGCAAGCAAACAACAACAACCACAAAAACCTTAAAAGAAAGAAAGAGGGGGGTGTGGGAGGGAGGGAGGAAAAACAGAAGGAAGAAAGGAAGGAAGGAAGTAGGGAAGCAAGAAAGAAAGAAAGAAAGGAAGGAAGGAAGGAAGGAAGGAAGGAAGGAAGGAAGGAAGAACAAAGAATTCTCTTCTTGCAGAGACACAGTTCAGGAGGTGCCTCTCAACAACAAAGAGCCACTAGAAGTTGTTGGGCTTGTAAACACAACAGGACTTTTCAACGTGTGTCACTTGTTTGTTTACAATGACTATCCTAGAATCCTAACATGTAGCAATACTGTGCAAATCTTTGCAGTTTATTTTCTGTGTTATTTCTGTGCTATTTCTACCTCTCTGTGTTAGAAACTGGGGTGCGGGGGGACTTCCACTTTATCCAAAACTGTCCTTGGATTGATGTCACCATTGTTATTGCAGTGAGGTTTCCAAGGCAGCCAAAATACAGAACTGGTTTCAATGTAGTAACTGGGCGTGTAAAAGGGTAGTCACTTCCACTCCCGAGTACAGCTGCTCTCGCATGTGACAAATGCGATTATCATCATGGGTCTTATTACCTCGAGCCACTAGGTGCTGTTAGAACAAATGCTTGGTATTAACCGTCAGATCCTTGGATATGTCACATTTTGCTTCAGATATTTGGGTTATTGTAACAGCTGTTTGTAAACATTATAAGTTCACATTAGCAACCAAATGGTTAAGGAAACCTTGACCCAAATGTCTGCCCTCTGAACCAAGGTAAAGAATGCAGTATGTATGCCTAGGACACTTAAGCAACAGATTTAAATAGCAACCAGGATCAACTTGCAGCTGACTAAGTCATCAGGCATTTTCAGTTTCTGACTCCATTCGGGTCAGTGTTCTTTGATCAGTTGGTACATTCATGGGATCTCAGATGTTAAAAAAAAAAAAAAAAAAGAAGAGGAAAGATGAACAGGTGTGTGACAAGATTTTGTTCTGGGTAATATTCCACTAAGAATCCAACATATCCTCACCAATTGTTCAAGATGTCAGTATTTAAAAGCAATCGTTTCCTTCATAAACAGGGACATGAGCAGCTTTAGAATTCGTCATCCTCTGATCGCTTTCATTCTGAAAATACCCCGTGCTATTTTATGTAGTGGTAATGAGCTAGATATTTCTAGTGCTTGCCTGGGTAAGCAGTCATGAGGCTGTTGTGATAAATAAATAGTAAGAGTACATTGCTCTGATAATAGCAGCTCTCATTGAAGGATGTGAATGTTCCTTCCAAGGGGAAAACGCAATATAGAATCCTTAGAAAGGCTTTTATTAGCTGAAATGTAATACAACATTTTTAAAGGGATGAGCAGAGAAGCTCTCACATTGTGTTTCTAGAATGAATTGTAATTTGGGACATCTGGCCTCTCAACCCATGCAGTTGGAAAACTAAGGAAATTTCCAGTAAGAAAAAAGATTTGTCCTTAGGATTTCTAGACTTTATCAACTCATATAACCAACAGCAAATTGTATTAATCACTCTTGAATAAAGCCAGATATTTTTCCAATTAAAATTTATTAAAAACAAGATTCTTGCAGTAATACTCTAATACTTTTGCTTATACGTTACAAAATAATTAGTTGCATTTCATTCATGATCTGCAAAATTAAAGGCATTTCTCATCAGAGTAATTTAAATATGTTGAATAATTGCTGTTGTATATACAATGATTAAAGTTAAATAATTCAGATTTATTTATCGAAGATCTTTTTAAATCAATATTTTAGGTGTTTGGGTCATAATTAAAATTAGGATTAAATTTATAACTGCCAAGTTGATTGGGGTGTGTTCATGTTGGGAGTGACAAGACCAAGTCAGATTTCACATTGAGAAATGGAGGGCTGACTGAATGTATGCTTTCATTTGAAAGACGCACACAAGTGTACTGATGTTCTTTTTAGTAATATATATTCACTGAATTTCTTATTTAGTAGAGAAGAATCCTACAGTGAATCTGGCAAAGCTGTGTTCCCCTTTCCTAGCATGAGGGTCTTCACATTATTTACATGACTGATGAAATAAAGATGACCCCTCATTGACTCATGCCTTCTGAATTTACATATGCAATCAAAACTGAAGTAGGAACTAAGAGTAGCTCTTTGCATTTTTTCAGTTTATTCTGACATGAAAATTCTTCTGTGTAAGACTTGCTCTGTTTAAGTAGGAAGAAAAGTCATTTTTATCCTATTGTCTCTGGCGCCTCTTTTTAGTATTCTGGTACATACATTCTGGTATATTTTTATAGGGTTTACTCTTAGTGCTTCAGAGACTTGGTCCCACCAGCTCAGCCATGCTGGTCTCAAACTAGCAGATTCAAAGGATGTTATTACCACAACCTTCTGTGTGGCTTTGTCTGCAGATACATACAAGATCTGCCTCTTGCTCTTACTTCTCCATGAACCTTCAGTTTAGTGTTCCTGAAAGGATAAGATTTCTTTAGAAAGCATCCAATTTATATATTTTTCCACATTTTCATCTATTATGGCAGATATTCTAGTATGAGTCTTATGAATATAAAAGGAAACCAGTACATTATTCCTTTGGCATCCAAGACAGCAAAGACTCAAGTGTTGTTGTTCTAAGAACTCTCAGGAGAAATAATGTCACAAAGTTTGCAGAAGACAGGTAAGAATAAACTCTTAGCCTGTACTAGTCAATGAATAAGGTCTTGTCTGAAAAAAAAAATAGCCTCCTGATCATGGCTTGGTGTTTGGAAGCTCTGCACCTCTTCTTCCTGTCCCTGTTCTCAGACTCCTCAGCTGGGAACTGCTCACTTCAGTTTTGTTAATCAGAAACTATCTGAAAATACAAAGTTTCACTAACTGTTGAAAGAATTACTTAAACTCAAAAAGGTGGGCAAGGATTAGAGAAATTGTTAATCAGTCAAGAATTTATTGAATTTTAACCCAACGTAATCAGCCAATGCAACAACCTTTCAGATATTATGTAAATTTTTATCTTTATTTTACACATGGGCAGAGTACGAAAGTCTCAGCTTTTAGTCTGTGGATCTTTTTGATTATGTTGTATATATATATATATATACATATATACTGATTTGACCAGTGTTTTCATTCTTAACATTTGCACATAGATTCTCCAAAAGCCCCCTGTGTCTTCTGTGCAGTTCTCATTTCAATAGCTGCAAGGCACTGGTGTGTGCAGAAACATTCCAGGAAAGGTAAGGTTGTGTACCATCATACTGGGCAAATCAGGAACTCTGTATTTGCATTCAGCAAGGGACTTTTTGGGCTAGTGTCTCACCTGAGACTCTGTGGGCTCCAGGGTCTGTGTAGGACCAATTAGAAGGCACTGAAGTTCCTCAAATCACACCATAGCTTTTGTCCTGGCATGTATTAGCCCTATGTTCACATCACATCTTTCTGTCTGAATGGTCTCTCAAATAAAATGGTACTGCACTACCAGATGTAACTTTAAAAGATGCCACTAGATATGTATTAGCAGACTTGAATAGTCTGATGGCTAAGTGCATTATACACATTTGAGGTATTTTAATTATCAAATATGAGATGGAACAAAGTACAGCTTTTAAATACTTTCTCGAACTTTAAATTGGTGCTGATTGTGTATAGATATAAGGCTTAAGATTTAGGGAAGTCAAAATTTAAATTATTTTCTTAAAACTAAAATCAACATGAAGTAGAGTGGGAATTAGTTTTTTAAAAAAATGAAGCAGAGCATGTTGAGGACTATAGCCTGTTGGGTTGTCTCAGCTTGCTTTCTTGTATGACACAGGACCACCTTCTTAGGTGTAATGCCACCCACAGTGGTGTTGGTTCTCTGACACAAATCACCAATCAAGAAAATGTCCCATAGGCATGCCCACAGGCCAGTATGATGAAGTAAATCTTCAACTGAGGCTCCCTCTTCGTCAGTGACTCTAATTTGTAGTAAGTCGACAAAAACAAATCACTATATATATATATATATGATATATACTACAAGTCAATGGAATTGCAATTTATAATGTGGCTTTTCACATTTTTTAAAATTATGTATATGCTTGTGTGATTTTGCATATATCTGTACTGGTGAGTACCTGTGCCCATAGAGGCCAGAAGAAGGTGCTAGATCCCTGAAAAGTTATAGGTGGTTGTGAGTAGCCCAATAAGAGTGCTGGGAACTGAACTCAGGCGCTCTGCGAGATCAATAGGTACTGTTATCCACTCAGGAAATCAGTAAAGAGCACACTGGTCTCTACAATAAAAATGGCAGCAAAAGGATGTTAGAAATCTAGGTGTGACCTAGACTCTCATTTCTCCCCATTTTCATTTACAATTAGTATTAAGTTAACCACTTAAATTTAAACTTTTCTTATAGCCAGTGATTTCATTTTATTTACTTCTTAAGTCACTCTCTCTGAATCAGTGCCATGGTCTTCTAATGTCTTCTCAGAGTCTAGTTTCTCTGAAATTAGTTTTCCACATTAGTTCAGGTAGGCCCCCCCAAAACTGGCATAACATCAAATCTCTGCCATAGAGAAAAATCTTTTGCCAGTTTCCTCTTCGGCCTAAAGACAAAGGAGTGGGTCTGTTCATTTTTATTTCTTCCTATTTTGTCTCTTCCAAGACACTATCTTTAATATTATTGGTTTTCTTCAACTTGCTCAAGATACTTGGATGTCTAGGCACATAAACGATGGACAGCATTGAAGGGCAAAAGGATAACTGAACACACCCTGTTTGATTTTGCTGAGTTCTATTTTCTCATGAGGACTCACACCTGAGTAGAAGGCTGACTGAAGGTTCTGTGTAAGTGGGGGAAATCAGGGGAATGTTTTGACAGCTAGTTGCTTTGAAGCACCCTTGGGAAAAAGCTAGTTACTGAGAAGGAGCCTCCCACAGGCTGTTATCTACTGTTCTATGAAAGTGTTCTGCTACCTTTCATTTCAAATGTGTCTGTGTGCCAGTCTAGATTCATGCTGAAGCCAGTTTGACTGCATTTTCTGGCCATAGCATATCTTCAAGGTGGATTCATTACAAAGATCAACTACTTACCCATTGGGCTTTGAAAATGATTTTTGGGGGAAGGCCTCAGAACAAAAGCTTTTGCTATCAACCATGACACTACATAGAAAATGCATGAAGAATTCCACTGTCTTTAGCTCCTTGAGAAATGTCTTCCTAAAGACAGACCCTAGAACATCACTGTGCTGATTAGATTTTGTCAACTTGACACAAAATGAAAATCACCACAGAAGAGGAAAAACTTCCCTGCTGCTCACATCCTAGACATTCTGTTTACCACCATAAAATTAGCCCAGGGATATGTCTGCAAGGCACTTTCATGATTCATAATTATGGAGGATGGCCTAGCTCACTGTGGGAGCGCACACACCTGGGCAGGTGGTCCTGCCTTGGATAAGAAAGCAAGCTGAATCACAGAGAACAAAGCAGTGTTTCTCCATGATTCCTGCTTCTGCGTCTGCTTCTGCTTGAGTTGCTGCCCCAACTTCTCTCAAGGATGATCACACAGTGATCAGTGTAAGCCAAATACAATCATCCCTCAAAAGTTGTTCTCAGTCATGGCATTTATAACAGCAACATATAGTGTACTAGGATAATTCCTTTGCTGTATTGTTGCTTTTTGTACTTTTGTCACCATATATCTCCCTTGAGTTACTTTTCAAAAATCTCATTCCTTCTTTTAAATTTCTTTACCAATCACATTGCATTTCCTTCTCAGAATTTCCTTATAATTTTATTCACTGAAAACAGACTTACTCGTTTTGCTTTTCATACAGTCATGATGTTATCATTTTACTTTCTAACTTCTGTCTATTGAAAGAGAGTTTAGAGTTTAGAGAATACATGCTTAACAGGTCAATCTGAATGTATTTACCATGCAATTTTAAGAGAATCAATTCTCTTATCTTGGAAAAGTGATTATTTATTGACTCAAGGTACTTCAAAACATTCCTGTGAACATTCTAATATCCGTTCATCATACTAATCACATTCATTCTCTTAAAAGGCTTCTGAAGAGTTTATTTATAAAACTAAATTACTGAACATCTCAAATAATCTTCATGATGGTTCTATTTTCCAATTTAGATATTACTTAAGGTATTGAATTCATTAATTATAAGTTATCAATATTGATATGGACACCAACAATGTGGAAATGAGTCAGATGACACATTCTCATTTAAATGAAATCCTAACTGCTATACCAGTCTCTGGTCAAACTTCTTTGTGATTTTTTTCCCATCCAAATAGAATATTCAATCATCATCCATTTAAAAAAATTGTTATACAAAAAGTAACTAATAAAAATTAACTAAATTATAGACCACCTTGAACTTGTTTGACATCTAGCAGATTGCTGTTAAATGTTTCTATGAAGATGTGAAACTATCCTAGTATTCTCACAGGAGATCCATGATGGTAGATAAGAGAAATAAACATAATCACGAATATGGGCTCTTTCTTCTCAGCTGGTTACAAATATTATTGGCAGGCATCAAGCTTTTAATATTAACTAAAGTCTAGCCTTAGAAATTAGTCTCCAGGTTGCATATACATTTCACCCAAAGCCATTAATCTGTCTGCAGAAATAGCTCATGGGACCAGAAGAAATAAAAACTGGCCTGTGGTAGGAAATGACTTGTAACTAAAGGTGAAGTCAAATTACACTGATGTTATTTTAAACTGATTATTATGCATTTCCTTGGAATGGCCTTTAGTTCACTTTCCTCTCTCTATCTTTTTGTCATTTTAATCTTCATTACCTTTGATTTCTTTGATGTGCATATTTGTATGTGTCTATTCATCTTTTCTCTATTATCTCCAAAATCCAAACATGTTTTCCAGGGCATATCTTATTCTACAAAATGATTTGTTGTACAGAAATCTGTCTTTTTCTCTGACCTCTCCATCTATGTCTTTATCTTTCTTCCACCACCACTAACGTAGCTAATCCTATCTTTCCCTAATGATTGATTGATTAGGGGAATAACCATAAATTGCCAGTGACCACTTGGGTTGTACTACTGGTTTTAGAAAAGCAAATAGGCTTGGTTATGTGTCACATCATGAGAGTAATTCTTTAAATTGTAGAATATAAACTGGTGCTTAACGATAAAACAAAAATATGCTGATTATTATTTTGACTATTATATAAAACCCAAATACTTTAAAAATAATATAGCCACTTCTGTAGATTTTTAGTTCATAAGAAGTTTTTCTTTTCTGAAAAATCTAATGGATAATAAAAATTTAACATTCTATTTTAATCTATTCATGCAAATGTACATTGAGCTTAACATGTATGATAGTATATTTGCAATGAGTTGTAGTCAAAGTACATGTGAAAATTTTTAATACTTTATTTATATTAACTGTTATCTCTGATAACATGAGTTATAAGTTCCTCAATAATGTAAAATAGAACTAGCTAATAATTCATCTATACTACTCCTGACACTATATCTAAAGATATCAACGATAACATATATTAGATAAGTTTCATCCCTGTGATTCCTGAGGCATTATTCGAACTTTCCCAGTTATTAAGTCTGTCTTCATGCCTATCGTAGGTGAATGGATAAGAAATGTGATTAAGTCATGTTATTTATAGGGAGATAGATAAAAATGGAAACCATGTTAAGTGAAATAATCCAAACTCAGAAATATCTATTCCATGCTTTTTGTATTATGTAGTACCTAGATTTAGAACAACAACAAAAAAGAATAGAAAAGAGAATATTTGGGAGGCAAAAGCAAGAGAAGGGAGAAAGGGAGTAGTGGAATGGAATGTGCAGATGAATGTACTCAAAGTACATCACACATAGTATATAGGCATCCCCTGTACATTACATGTACATCACAATGAAACCTATTATTTTGTAAGTTATTATGTGTTAATACTCTTAAGCTATCAGATTTCTCTTCTTTCTTTTTTGAAAGCTGCACCTGTTTGGTAATTTATGGCTGCTGTGTACTTTAGAAAGTGATCTTAAAGCCAGGAAGTAGTGGTACACATCTTTAATCCCAGCACTTGGGAGGCAGAGGTAGGCAGATCTCTATGAATTTGAGGCCAGCCTGGTCTATAGAGTGACTTCCAGGACAGCCAGAGTTACAATAGGGAAATCTTGTCTCAAAAAAAAAAATGATCTTTACAGTTTGTTTATAAATATGTAGAGGTTTTAAACTAGTTCGTGGTTTTTTTTTTTTTTTAAACAAGGTGAGGTGAAACATAAAAAGGAAAGTTTTTGTTTTCATTGATTGTAAAGTTTTTTCAAAATGAGTTTAATTGAAAAGCAAGAACACCTTTTATGGAAAGAATAGAGTTTTACTTCAGACTTTGTTATTAGACGTTAATTCTTACCACTGGCTACAATTCTCTATACATTCAAGAGAGGCTACCGGCCTCAAAATCAGGACACCTAATAACTAGAAAAATGTGAAAGTACCAGGTGACCAAACAATAAAAAAAATAGCTATCATTAAAACAAAATATTTAACAAGGACATACCATTTGGAAGAAGTTTAGAAAATCAGAGTCACAAATTATATCATTGCTATTTGAATGTTACTTTCTGTTAAATAAAGTACTGTATTAAGTAGTTCTGGAGAAAAATACCAAGGCTTACATGGGAACCTATCATCCAGAAAGTTTATAACTTAAACACAAAGATAGAATCCCATTGTATCTTGCAACAATACATGGGAAATTCAGTAGTGTTAGTAATTTTTAAGGCATTCGAGTTCAAATCCTTTTACAGGAATGCTTCCAGTCTTTCAACAATAAATATATCCAAGCATGGTGGGGTGTGCCTTTAATTGCAGCATTCAGCAGATGAGATATATGGGTGATATATTCAGTTAGTTAATGGCCAGCCTGGTGTACATAATGAGTTTCAGGGCAGCCATGTCTACATAAGGAATTCCTGTATCAAACAAGAAAAGAAAAAAAGAAAGGAAAGGAAGGAAGAAAGGAAGGAAGGAAGGAAGGAAGGAAGGAAGGAAGGAAGGAAGGGAGGGAGAGAGGGAGGGAAGGAGGGAGGAGGGGAAAGAAATAAATGTGAATGCTAAAAGTGAGCCTTTTAAATATCATGTAAGACTCAATCTTATTAGAGAATCACATTGAAAAAAAAACCCCACAAATCTTAGAAAATTGACTTAAAGTTTTAATTAATGTTCATAATATATTAAGAAGGCAGTCAAGTGCAGTATCAACACTACTGAATTTTTAAAATAAACTTCTGTTTGCCCAGATTTTTCCTTACAGTTTCACACATTAAATGGTTGCTCATATTCTTCCTTTTATGTATGAATGTCTGCTACTATTTAGAAACAAACTTTTATTTGAGACAAGATTGTGTTATGAACTTTGAGAAACACAAATCAAGTATTTTGAACAATTCCTCTCAATGTGAGCTTGCCTGGCATTTTTCTTATGTTTAGACTGTGCTAAGTAACTAATTAGAAGAAACAACAGCTAAACTTGCTGCTCATGGGATTCCATCAGATATCCATGTTATAATAGTTTTTACTGATGATGTTAGCTTCAGTCATTTAGTCAAAACAATGTTTACCTGGAGCCACTAATCTGAAATTACTCTTTCTAGAATTCTGTTAAATGCATACAAGTGAATATATTCATTATACATTTATTCTGTATATATAGTAGGGCAGGAGACAGATGAGAGACATTAACAAATACTATATGAATATTTGAATTTTTTCTAAGAAATAACTGTAAATTCCTCCCATATATTCATTTGTTACTTAAAAATAGAAACTAGAGGTGCATATATACCTAATAGATTTACTGAACCATGATCTACTGTCATTACATTGGTTTGAATAATGTCTCAAATTATTCATGGACACAGGTAACCTGTAATGTGTCCTTACTTAGGAGTAGGATCCTTGCAGATGAGATCAAATTAAAGAGAAGTAATAAAGGAATAGGATAGGCCTTAAATACAATGCTACTGGCATCATTATGAGAAAAAGATGTGGAAACCAATGGAAACATTTGTGAGGGAGAGGCCATGCAAAGACATAAGCAGCAATAAGGGTTATGCATCTGTAGGCCAATAAATGTCAAAGATTGCTGGTATCGTCCAAAAACCAGCAAGAAGCAAGGCAGAGTCCTTCCCTAATCTTGGGAGAAGGTTGACCTTCTAACTACAAGACTTCTAACTACAGAAGCTGTTAATTGCACATTTTCTCTCTTTCACAGTTTGTGATAATTATATTATTCACAGAAAACTAGTTTAATCTCACTACTTACTTAGTTGTTCAGTTTTGTCGGTTTGGCCTATTAGATATTTCAGGTTATCTTCCTATACTTCTGACATGCTACTGTCAAATGTTGGATTGCTTTACCCAGTTTTCTTTTCACTCTCCTGAAAACCTCTTGCTATTTCTATTCCTCTTCCTGATCTTCATTTATTTCTCCTCTTCCTTCTTGAGTTCTTGCTCCTCTCCTCCCCTCCACTCTCACATTGCTAGACTTTTATCTCATATCTTTCCCTCCATTTATTGTAGTTTTCTTTAGGTAGCTAAAGATTTGATTTGTATCTTCCATAATTGATTTATTTATTTTTACCAATAATGGGGGGGGGCTTTAAAATAATCAGGCAAGAAAATTTCTCCACTTACAGATGAAGGAAGAAGAAGGGGAAGTAAGATGACATAAGTTCCATGCCTTCTATTGTCATTTTTCTATAACTGTCACATAGTACTTTTGTATGTACTTGGTTATCATTCAGACTAATTAATATTTAGTCAATGTATACTTGGCTTTTTGATATTCCATATAAAATCTTGTCATTCCCTACTTCCAAAATGATATAAAAATACTAACAACTAGCATAAGATTTAGACACATAACAGGTTTTATAATTATTATATATGAATTTGAAAGAGAGATGAGGGGCTATATGGGAGGGTTTGGAAGAAAAAAAGGGAAGGAATAAATGTAATTAAATTATAATCTCAAGGATAAATAAAGATCATTTAAAATTATTATATGTATGGGAAAACAACAAAATATTCATCAAAATTGCTATGGGACACATATAAAAGTGATCAAGTAGAAAACACACAACACATAAATAAATATATAAATAAATACCTTCCTATTCTACAGGAAAGTCATCTGACCCAGTAACTCCAATCATCAATTTATCTTGAAGTTTAACTAGCACATTTTTCCTCTAGTAAATGAAGAGATAAAATATTTACTTCCTTTTCATTGCTGCCCAATTACAAGACAATAGATGATTCCTTGCAGTTTGCAGGAAATTAGCAAATTAGGCATCAGGGGAATAATCCACACAGTAGATAATTACATAGATTGACTGCAAAAATACTCTCTCCATCTTGAGTTACTTCTTGATAAATGGAAATAAATAATACTCCAAATTTTCCATTCCTGACATAAAAAAATAAGTTTTATGGTAGTAGTTTTACTCATAAGCTCGTGGATATGTCAACTTTATTTCCATGACTTCTAAGGATTAAGACAATGATAAAAGACTTTTTAGAAAAATGAAGGGGAAAAAAAGGTGATGTGAGATGAATTGCAGTTAGGAGTGAAGGTTTTCATACAGTTTGATACAACTCTTATAACACTCAATAATTCTCTGTGGGGTCTTTTTTGTTTGTTTGTTTAAGCTGTCTTATTGCAGAATCCTGTTCTATTATCTATCTAGACCTACTATGTCCACTACTAGGTCTATCCAGAGCTACTCTGAGGTCTGTTTTGTATATACATGTACTCTCTAATAGTCCAATTCGTATTTTATTTCTTCTGTATGAATTGTTAAACTTGAAAATGAAAATGAAATATTTAGTAGATGCCAATGATACGTCACTGCATGCACATTCTGTAGTTCTAATTCTGGACCTTTTGTTGTTGTCGTTTTTACATTTTTTTAACTCTTTCAGGGTTTTGAGTTCCATACACTATTTTTTTAAAAACATATTCTCCCCAAGGTTCTTCCCAGGTCCAACCACCCTTCTCTATCCACCCAACTTTGTGTCCTTTCTTTTTAACCCTTCAAAATCAATTTGTGCCACCCCAAATATTCATGGATGCATGGTCATCTGCTGAATCATGATTGACTTAAAAGGTCTATAATCTTAGAGAAAACTGACTCTTCTTTTCCAGAAACTTAGCAGTTCTTAATTGTACTCTAACTGGGATTCAGACATGTGTCCAGCTTCCCTATCAAAGCTGGGATGTGAGTTCGTGTATGTAGCTATATACAGTGGCTATGAGTTCATATACATAGTTGCCCTGCTGTATGTATAAAATATTCCCCTGTAGTCATGCACTGCATCTGGCTCTTCAACTCCTTCTTATAACTCTTTTACAATAATCCCTGAGCCTTGCAAAGTGAGATGAATAATATATTCTCTCTCTCTCTCTCTCTCTCTCTCTATATATATATATATATATATATATATATATATATCATTAATGTGCTGACAAATGTATTTGTAAAATAATTTAACATGTAGAATCTTTCCATTCCTCTCTCCTTCCTTTCTTTTCTTCCTTGTGCTTAATTCAAGAAATGAGCTTTGACTCTACGTTTGTTTCTTCTTGTCATGTATGTGAAAAATAGGGTAGGATAAAGAAATGTGTGAAAAACATATGCAGAACTGTTCTATATAATTAGTGAGTCATCAGTTCCCTTAAGCAAGGATTCAGGACTCTAACCTCTGCTGCCTGTGATTACTAGTCTTAAACACCTTGACACTTCTGTGTTGGTATTTTTCATCCTTAAGAACTTGATCTTCTCTTCATATCACAGTTGAGGAACCCAAGGAATTATATAAATGGAAGGCATCAACACTCTTTTCTTCCAGACCTGCTGGCTTCTGGAAAGAAACAAGAATACCCTTTTTCAAATGCTATTAATCTCTCCTGGCTGAGTTACTGGAGTGACTTACTAATGTTTAACCACTCAGGCATGAAATGGTCATAAAGGTTATTTGGTCTAAGTACTACATTTCCTTTTATGAGAATGTACTATACATTTTTCATACTAACAATAATGAATACATCAAATTAATAAATTACTTATGAGTTCAGAGAACAAACTGTGGAATTCCTAATACTTCAAATGGTAGTGTCTCTTTAAGGACTGCATCAGTCCTCTTGGATAGCATTTTTAAATTTTCCATTACTATTCCTTTTTCCATTTTCATATTTCTTCTTCCTCACTGCATAATTATCTTTCTTTCTTTCACTGTGCTTACTTTATGCATACCTCAGATGGCTAACTAATGACATCATCATATCTAGGAACTGTTTTTGAATCATGGCCATTTGTTTTATTTTTAAGTGTACAATATATTTCATTAAATCAGAAATACTACTCAGTTAGCTTTTTCCACTCGTTGAGATTACTTTGCAGATCACTGAAACCTTCATTCATTTTGCTGCATCTACCATGGACCTTTATTTCATGCTTTCAAAACTTCGACTTCACTGAATTGTAACATTAAAAAATATATATATTTCTTGTCAGTGTTTTCTCTGTGATGTACTTGTCATACAGTTGTGCTACTACACTTAATCATTTAAATAACAAAACATGATCATGTCAACCCTTTTCTCAAAATTTGTGGCTAACTCTTTTTTTTATATCAGAATTTCTCAGCTGATCAATAATCATTTTGCAAATGACTTCCATTTTTAGTTAGATAGTCTTATATCTACTCTATGTGACCCTTTTGTACTTTCAGTAATGTGGAAACATAAGACCAAGTAGAATTCTGTTTTTGCATTTGGCAAGAACAGAAATTTAACAGATTTAAATTTAGTTTTGGTATTACTTTTCTGGAACTGTTGACACATAAAACTGAGTAGAAATTTCAAATCAAAGAGGTAACCTGAGAAGCATCACCTGTCACCATGTTTAGATGGTTGTCCACAGGCAATGTAAAATCACAAATGGTTGAATAAACAGAATACCCATAGGAATGAAGTCCAGTATGTAAATTTGTGGGTTAAATCTTGAGGTGTTATAATCTCAATCCTATAAGCAAAAATATTAAGTTGACAGAAGACATTGGAGTATTAAACAACCATCAGTGAACCTCTTGAATTTGATAGTCAAATTGTGCTAATATAGCAAGCAATTCTGGGATCCACATAACAGATAAGAGGGCATTCACCTCCTGATTGTTTATGGGTTTGCATGTTTATTATGACTCACTCCACATTCCTTATCATGCTAGAACCTGCCTCAACAGATCAGTCCCTCACTGGAAAAAAGCTGAGCTCCCCTCAGAAGAGAAAAGCAATAAGCCAATCCAGACTGTGCAAGTACCCTGAAAGAGTCTTCCAGATAGGATGTAACCACACCCATTAGCTCAAGTCCCTCTCCTGGATAAATGTGACCAAAAACACATACCTACTAGAGGTAAGAATAGGCGGGAATGATATTCTTGGAGGGGTCAGAATAGATAATTGAAAATAGCAATATCTATCACATATGCCAATTATGCTAAACTTTCATTTTCTCAACTCAACATTTGGAATTCATCTTTTTTTCATGGCCCATTTATAATATACAGCCTTGACTTGTTATAGTTATTCCAGTGCATTGAGTGTCTCCTGTATAATCCAGAACAAAATCTAAATATCTTGAACACTTGTATTCAGGTATAAGGGATTTTATTCTGCAGTTTCTCTCATACATTGTTGCTTATTTCACTGATGCAAAAGAAGTTTTTCTTTTTTTCTGTTTTGTGTTTTTCTTTTTCTTCATGTTTTTTTCTTTTGCAGTGTTGGAGACTCAACCCAGGGCCTTGTGCTTTCTAGGGAAAAATGCTCTATTATTGAGTCATGTTCCAAAAAGAAAAGGAGAATTAACATTTTTTAAAAGATTCTTCTTTCCCTGTATGTAAGATATGACATAAAGATGTCCAAAGATATACAGTATTTCAGGACAATTCATTGATTTCCATGTTAACTATCTTACTTCATATATCTGCCACACATTTATCTATACAAGCATTCTTTATAGATATTAATTTATCATTAACAATATGAACACAATTTTTATTAGCTTTTTTGTATGTTAGAATATAAAATAATGGAAAGAACTGTCTATCTTATGAAAATGCCTGATCTCTTTGCATTTCTCAGAGTAGCAGCCTGTAATGATGACTGTCAAGGTGATTTTCATGTATTATTAACTTGAAAGGGGGAGATTCTACAATGTAGGTTGAGGAATGCAAATATGTGTAGTGTAGATGGATATTTTGAATACTTCTATAAATGTGAGATAAATATAATCGATGTATGTGAGGGAATGTACAAGTATAACTGAACCTTTCACTTCTTATTTCTCTTTAATATATCAAAGAAAATATGTTGTAAAAGGAAAATAGTTCTAATCAATGCATAAAATAATGATATATCAAGAAAATTCTAAAATCTTACAAGAATTTTGAGATCTCTAACCAATAGGTTAAAACCCTGGAATGCCATAATTTGTTAAGCCGACATGAGCAGGTTGTCTTTCTAGATAGGCATAGTGCTAGCTACTGGTTATACAATAGTTCCTAAACACTGCAGCTGCATCTTGGATTCAAAGAAATTCATTCAATCGGATCAAAGAAATATATGCAATCAATGAAGGAGATATTTTGAAAATAACCCCTACATTTCAATCAACAGTGTGACTAACAATATCAGAGCTGAAAGGAGGAGGAAGAGGAGGACGAGAAGGCAGAGAAACAGATGCATGAAGTTTTCCAGACTTTAAACCATTTCCTAGCATCTGAAGAAGAGGTTGGGAGTGAAACACTCACCTTCCAATGACATTACATAAATAAAATATTCTTTACTATGTAGAGTGGGAAGGGACAGTACCTCTGGATAGAAGTTTGAATCCTAGCTGAAGTCCATGTGATAGTTCATACTGATAATTCTTCCATGGTTATAAAACTGCCACATAGGATGAAAGTTTTAGTATTAAAGAAATAAAAGAGTATTTACATTGTTCTCCAAAGTCAGTCATCACTAAAATTCATAACTCGGTTGTAAAAATGTGTTTTAGTCAAAGTACAATATAATCCCTCCTAATACCAAATGGAATGATAAACTGAGCATTTACCACCATAAGACTTCAAACTGATTTACTATTTATCTCTAAATTTTAGCCAAGTAAATTAAAGAAAAGATGGGAAAAAACATAATAATAACTTTAGTTAGTGAAATTTAAAGAACCCAGTAGAAGAAAAAATATTTCCTGTATCAACCCTTGTATAGACTGCGCATGAAAGTAAATTTTGGAAAAAAGATGTTGAGCATTTGTTAAAAAGGGGGAAAAAAGCATTGTAAGCATGAAGCAAAATCTGAACCAATTGAAATTGGTTGAGAAGTCAGCAACAATTCAGGTAGTCAAAAATGATTAAGCACAGTAATATCAAACAAAAATAAAACTGAAAAATATGTAAAAGTGGAGATAAGCACTTCTTAATGTAAAAAGAGGTACACTGGCGGATATAGAAGATTGTAGAAGACTATCATAGTTTTGAAATGCCTAATAAATTTTTATAACTGTCTAATAATTACCTGTGCCAATTAACATGACAAAATGAGATATCTAGAAATTACATGTCTCATGAAGAGAGCACAAAATACAAGCTATTGAAGATTCTTGCCAAAAATTCAGCCTTGAATCTAATTGAAGCTGGTGTGATCTAATTCTCTATGGATTGAATGTTGAGAAAAAAATATACCAATGGGTTACAGAAAGAAAAATCTAATTGTGGGGACTTTTGTAATACAACATTGCAGTTTCTGTAAGACATCAGTTGAAGAAGAAAAACATGTAGTCGTGGGTCTATTAGAAAAGAAAAACTCACAGCAAACAAATCTAAGTTAAAACAAAATTTAAATTGGTGGAACTCAATGCCATAATATACTATAATCGAGGGCTAGCCTCACCTTGTTTAAAACAAAACATAATACATAAATGTCATACAAAGACAATTTCTATAATTTATGGATTTCTGGTATGAAGGCCAGAGAGAGATTTTCCACTCTCTAACTTCCATGAAGCAAAAGTCATGTAAGTAAAGATTTCACTGGGAGATAAGGAATGAAGTGGAGGCCGCTGGGCAGAGTCTTTATGGCAATAGACTAAGAACAATATCACTGCTTTTCGAACTAAAATCAGATGAGTTGCATAGACTCGGGTAAAATTCTCATTTAAATTATGAACTCCATCTGTAGCTGTAACATGTTGCTTGGCTATTCAAAATCTACACTGCATTGTATAACAGGAAAAGAAAAGACAGAACTATCTCAAATTTACATAGCCCTGCATAAGGCTTAAGAATTATCTTATTTGTTGTAAGTTGTTTAATTAAGTATGAATAGTAGCACTTATATCTTAGAAGTACTTCTCAGACACAAACGATTCTGCAACAAGACTTCGTGAAGAGTCACAGCATCAGAGATGTAGAAATGCCTACTCATAGGCTCTGTGCTTTGTGACTAAGTCACTAAACTCAATTTTGCAATGTAGAAACAGAAATAAGGAAACAATGACAATGCAGATATTTAGAAATTTCCTCTTTGGAAAAAAAAAAAAACTCTATGAAGGTTCAAGTAGAGATATCATGGAAGCAAATTTATAAAGGTATGGAGAAATCTCGCCATGGCTCAGATAGAATTCTTTAAGACAAGACACTTTTTTGTGTAAATCAAATGCTGTTCTGCCATATACTAAGTATAACTTGCTGAAATTAACATCAAGTCCTTTCAATTCATCCATGCTCGTTCAATCATGTTCAGTTAATCTTTACTTACCTGAAATGCAATTGACTTGGGTAATATAGTAAATCTTACTATTTTCTGTAGCTAGAGCTACTGTGCATGTGAAATACCTGATTCTACAGCTTGGCTTGGAAAGCAGTTGAGAATATAGACAAAAGATAATTTTTTAACAAAAATTTGCAATCAAAATGACAATTTTTTTGTTTTCTTTTTTCTTCCTTCCTTCCTTCCTTCTTCCTTCCTTCCTTCCTTCCTTCCTTCCTTCCTTCCTCTCCCTCCTTCCTTCCTTCTCCCCTCCCCCTCTCTCTTTTTCTCTTTCTCTCTCTCTCTCTCTCTCTCTCTCTCTCTCTCTCTCTCTTTCTTTCTTTCTTACCTTCTTTGTGAGATAGGGTTTCTTTGTCATAACTTTGGCTATCTTGGAACTCACTCTGTAGACCAGGCTGGACTCGAACTCACAAAGATCTGCCTGCCTCTGCCTTCCAAGTGCTGGAATTAAAAGTGTGCCCTACTACTGCCTGGCCCCAAGATGACATTTTATTACAATCTCCTTCTTTTTGCTATATTTATCAATTGGTAGCTGGAATACTAGTTCTTAATCTTTAACATTATTTTATGTGAATGTAAAAGAAAGATTTTTCTCTGATAAGTATGCTTGTACAAAATGACTATATTAAATTCAAAGGTTCTGACAGGATCATTAAAGGCATTGTCCATAAATCATTCAATAAATACAGCATATAAAAGAGAATGCTGCTGCAGGACATAGCAGTCATGAGTAAGAAAAGAAAAACAAAGATAAAAATAATTAAAAAAGAACTAGAGATATTTAGTTTACAAAACCTGCATCAATAAAAACAATATTTTGATCATATATCAATCTAGGAGTTGTAATGATACTGTTGAATAGATGTACAGATAGAAACCTTCTTGCATAGTGTTTAAGTTCTAGCTAAACAGAAGTAACAAAATAACAAGAGAGGAATTAGGGGTACAGCTCTGTGAAAAAGTGTGTGCTCAGCAAGTGATAGACCCTTGCTTTAATACCCAGTACAACAGCAACAAGGAAAATAAATAAAACAGCAAGAGAAGAACATATGTATATGTTCTACATATATACAATAGACATACGTAGACCATAAGCACGCTGGCTTTGAGGCCTTGCCTACAAATTCCAGCACCTGATTTGTAGTATGCTTTTGAATCTCCAACTGACATTTGAGAGAATTTATGTTACTCAGTGCTAGAAATTTACAGAATAACCAGTGTCAGGAAAGTGAGAATCTGGTTGACTAGAATGGGAACCCGACTTGAAATACTAAGCCTCCCCTTAATATCTGTCCTCTCCATTTTATGACTATGATGAACCCTAACTTATTTTTGGTCAAAATCTAATATTCTGTAAGTTTTATGCCTTAAACTCTTGTGTGGATTACTCATTTGTCAATGAAACACAACAGGATTTTTAAGATGAGACTTGGAGAAGGGTTCCTAAAGGGAAAGGTATAAGAGGCACATTCTCGCAATCTTGTCATTAATATTGACATCAGAACCTAAATGCAATACTAGTGTAAGCTAACTATCCTAAAGGTATAGAGCTGAATGGCCATGAAACAGGGTTCCTGCTGAGTGAAAAGGCTGAGTGAGAGCAAGTCTTTAAATTCATGGGAAAGCAAGCACTATATGTTTCACCACTAGAATTTCTTTTTCTTTTCTTTTCTTCCTTTTTTTTGTGGTATGACAAAAAAATACTTTTCCTTCACTTGAGTCATTATAACTCGAGTGCTTACTTATGATGATCAATATTTGATGTCCAACCACATCAGAGTATATATAAGACAGCAAACTCTCCAGGTTTTCCTGTATCAACTAGTGGTGACCATGACAGCAATAAAATTACAAAAGGCGAACAATTCATTAACAAAAATGCTGATAAATCCATGGGACTTGGAAAAGAGGATGAAGAAGTTCTATAGTACAGCAGTCCTTAGACATCTCAGAAACCCAAAACAGTATGAAGCAGGCCCAGTGGCTGGTGGGGCACACCTATCATCTCAGCATTCAGTAGGTTGAGGTAAGTGGATCATGAATTCAAGGCCAGTTCTAGTTGCAAAGAAAGATCTTCTCACAGAAGGATAGGAAGACATGAGAGACACCATAGGAGAAGAAGGAAGAGGAGGAAGAAGAGTAGGAGGATAGGAAACAAAGGAAAATGGGAAGGAAAGAAGGAAACGAAATAAAAATGGAAGAAGAAAGACTCAAACCTATTTAAATAATTATGAATGTGGATGTTTACACATCCACACATGTTTGTGCCTAATTACAATTAACTTCTCACCCTCAAGCCACAATATTAAAGAAAATCATTTAAGACTAACTTATAAATATGTGTAGTAGATGAGGAAGGGAAAATCTTATACAAAGATTAAAAGAATGTTACATTGACTAGGAACAGAAAACATTCTCAGATGAAATAAGTAAAAAGAAAAAAAAAGCTAGTGGAGAATTAAAATGTGAACCTAAAACAAAAAGAATGATAAAGATTTTTAAATATGCTTTGTATGAAACCATAATGGGAGTGCTAATAGTCATATTTTAAGAATTAGAATTCTCCTAAATATCACTACAGAAATTGATCTTATCATTTAAATGTGAAAACTGGCAAAAGAAAAACATTAACATCCATTCACCAAACATATATGCCAAAGAGTATAAAGCAAACCTCATCAGATATATAATATTTGTCAAAAAAAATAGTACTGATAGTTTTGTCCTTGTTGTCCATATACCATAGGCCAATTATGGAAAAATAAGTAAAATCTCTAAAGGATATATGAGTATGGTGTTTGCATAATAATAAAGGTCTGAGTTTGTATTCTGGGACCAAGTCAAATGCTACATAGTTCTGAAGGCTTAAAATGACTTATCATGGAAAGATAAGATACCTTTTTTTAAAGGTAAAGGGAGATGGAAAGAAGAAGAGAAGAAGAAAAGGAACAAAATAGATGAAAGACATTGTTGGACAGGAAAACTCTAAACCGGTCCTGTTCTTGACCATTATTGTGTCTCTCACCCTCACGTGTGACTATCCCTGCTTCTCAGAACGGTGGCAGTGTTTTCCAGAGGCAGTGTTCACAAGGCCATACGAAGAATTTTGTTCTGTGTTTGAGGACACCATTGTTTATTTTTCTAGTACTGAAATTTGCTTTTACAGCTAACCTACTTTGAAACCTTTGGGGGGGCGGGCGAGAGGAGAGATTTTCTACTGGGAAACAAAATTTAAAAGAAAGAATCTAAGTTTTTTGAATAAAAAGTCAAAATGGTCTGCAAGTTTACATAGAAGCCATTGGTGCCCATTGACAATTATTGTACCTTTTAATAGTCATACGGTTGGGTGAGTGTTGTAACGGGAAATATTTCCGCCATCGCTCACATTTGTTTTCTTTACTTGGAAACATGAAAAATGGAGAGGAAAAATAGAAATAAATGAAAGCGTTGTTCAGTTTACAAGAAATCATAGGATCTGGGTCAAAATACATTCTGAGATATGAATCTTTTCACGTTTATAAAGTAACTATTTGAAACTCTTTAAAGCATTATTCCCTTCAAACATTTTGAAACAAAAATTTGCCTTTTGATTGGAGCTGCGCGTTTCATTATAGAGATGGAACACGATGTTCTGGCTTACATATTCTTTGCAGAAGGAAGTCCTTTTTTGTACTGAATTTTTAGCATATAGTAAAGATCCAGATTGTAAAAAAAAAAATTAATTTCAGGCATGACAGACTGGAAGTATATACTGAACAGATCTGGGAACAGAAATGATGCAAATGCCTTTCTCCCAGCTTCTGGGAATTATGTAATGGACCAGAATATCAGGGCAGGCTTCTGTTTGAGTGAAACATGGACTCTCAGTCAGCATGAGACAAAAAATGGCTTTCGGAAAGCAAAAAAATGTAAGGATGTTCCCCACAAATGCAAGTTCATGGACATTGACTTTTGAGAGCCGATTACAGTTTCGTATCAGGATACAAACATGCACTTTAATAATTAGTGATAGTTACGGAACAAGGGAAAGATGACAGTTCTCCTGAGTGGGCAAGAGGAGATAAGAAATTGACTCAAGAAAGAAGACAATTGATGGGCTAAGTGTTCGAGATAAAAATAAATGAAATAGTTTTAACTCTTCCATATGCTGCTATTTTGTTTAAATAGTTGCATAGTTTGTTTACTCACCATGATGATGGTTACATTTACATTGATTTATATATTATTTAATATTTTGTATCAGCACAAATAAGAGTACTAATGAACAAAAGACTATCAGTAATATGTGGAAGTTTTACACGTTTCTATCTTTAAATTATTTCCAGTGTAATGCCTGCAAACTGCATACTGCTAGACATTTGCTTGTATGAAAGTTTTATCATAATATTTTTGGTAATGACATGTACATGTGTGTATGTGCATATGCGTGTAGCCTTTGGAAAACATAGTAATTTTAATATATTAATGCATGAGTTGGTTTGTATCTGTAAACATGCAATTAGCATTAAGGATCTTCCTAAGAAGCATAATGGGGACCAGTGCTTCTGGTGAGTGAACATGCAGTTTGTAAGGTTCAGATAAACAAGCCTACTTTTAAATTATCTTCAAATTCAGTTCAATACAATGCAACTCAACAAATGTTTTATAACAGCCTAACAGGGCCCTTTATTTTTCCTCAAAGATTGTCTAGGGAAGAGAAGAATAAAAAGAAACACATCTGAAAAGATTTTTAAAAATATGTAAAAGATATAAACAGATATATCACGTTACTCAAAAAGCATAAACAAAATGCTGTGCGAATCGGCAAGGATCTTAAGTGTCTGAGGCACCAGTAAGGACTTTGTGTGTGGACAGCATTTATAACGGCACTGCTGTGAAAAGCAAGGATCATCAGAACCATGAAAGAGTCATAAATCCAAAGGTAAATGTCGGCCAGAGTTACACTTATTAAAGCACTCAGTAAAGACAAGAGTCACTTTGACTCACTAAACAGATAATCAAGATTCTAAAAGGCAGAGAGGGCAGTAATTCAAGGACCAATAGCTTATCTATCAGCAGAGTGGACAAAATGATTTTTTACTTCTGCCCTAATCATTAAGCAATAACCTACCTTTAATCCATCTACCTACTTTGGTAATTGGCAAGATGTGGAAACTCCACACACATAAACTGTGTATGCACTGTTCTCTGAGTACACCTCACAGTGTTAAGCAATTTCTAAGCTTCCAAGGCTCATTCTGTGGCAGGAATTCATAGAAACTCTTTATGATAGTTGTCTCTACAAGATAATTCACTGGTGAATTTTTAAAATACATAACTTCCAACTGAAAGAAAGACAAATGTTCAGCTTTTAGTATTTGAAAGTGGTCAAAGAACAAGATTTGTGCTAAGAAAAAACAAACTCAAAGGTAAAAAGATAAATAACAACAATTAACTAGATTGGTTCTATGATCCATCAAGATATTTTTTTAATATTTTCTCATATAGCTGTATTATTAAGCTTTGAAATCAAAGTCCCATTGTTTTCCTGACACATTGCAGGTTTCCTGTATACTTCACTCACTAGTGATAGTTCTATTTCTCTATTGTCTTTAAAATAGATCCAAGATTACATCCTTACTTACATGTAAAAATTTTACCTTTTAAGGATGATCTTATACCCCTATAATCTTCTCTTGCCTCAAATGTACTAACAAATGGTAAGACACTAGTTAATGGTGATAGTTTCATATCTGTTCTTGAGTCATTTTATTGTTACCTACTCATAACGTAGTATTTCCATGTTAATTTTTTTTTCTATCAGTTACAGTCCTTCACATTCTCATCTCTCAAGGTTTTCCTCTATGCTCCCTCCTCCAAGAAGTCTTTTAGAGTAAAACAATGGCCATGTCTAGGAGTCTGTTGTTCAATATCACAGGCACTGGGATAAGTACTTCCCATTTGCTGTTCTCTCAGGAACCCTTCGAGGAAGCATTGCACACTGTATCTACAGGGGAGGAAAACGAGGTCCAATACAATTCACCCAACATCTAGGTGAGTGAGTTCCCACAAAGCACATGTTTCCATGCACTTTTACCTCTGTCTTTTCCATACGCATGTAAGCCACGAAGCATGTGCTTCTGTGTCTTCGCAAATATGAATGTGTATACCTGGAAATACCATGCTCCTACTGATTTTGTCTACAATTACAGCTATTATTTTTACATTTGCCTGGACATTGCATTATAAAGTGGCTAAAGGAAGTGAAAGAATTGTTATTTATACACTGAAGATTTTCCATTGGGTCTTTGCATTTCATTCATTCAATAACCTAACAGACAAATAATACTTAGGCAATTTGACTTACTGATTAACAAAAAACGTCTCTGTTTACATGGAGAACTGTCTAAAGAGTTAATGGTTTCCATTCTCATGTTTTCACTCATTCAAGTTCATACAACTGGATTTAACCAGAATGGATTTTTCTATCAGTTAAATTTTCCAGAGTTTTACAGCATGATATACGAATATGTTCCCATTACCAAAAAAAAAATAAATTCTAAAAGTGTCAAATTTGGTTTAGTTCTAACCAAAAAATGATTGTAAATGAGTATTCTATCACAAATTACCTTTTATAATAGGAAAAATAAGAAAGAGATGTCTTTGAGGATCTTGTTTTTCAGTTGATACTAATTAGATTTAAAAAAAAAAATGAAGTTTAAAGCTCATACCGTTCTGGCTTGAACAGCGCCAAATGATAATCCAATGTGACATACATTTCCTATAGCAATAAAATTTTGGCAGATAAACTCCCCAATGAGAAATGATTTCTGTGCTTAGATGAATTTTGTGATAGAATGCAAACGAATTAAAAAAAAAAAAGGAATAGAATTAAAAGAAAAAATACTCGACAGTATCCCGAATCCACTTTCAGTGTTTACTGAAAGTGCTGAATTCCTACAGTAACAACGTCCAGGACAGGGTACACAATGCATCAGGGATTCCTCCCTGTCCTTGGAAGCTGGAGAGAATAACTAATTGCTATTTGCATTGAAATTCATTCCTAAAACTTTTGCATCTCTTCCCTTCATTATGCAATGCTGTCTTGGACCTGGGTATCTAGAAATGTGGAAACTGTAACACTTGACACACCATGCAAATGAAGTATCACTGTAACATGCTATTTAAATGAAGTTTGGAACAAACATTCAGTAGGGAAGTTTGGCAAACTTATAACGAGATTACCTCATAACTTTTTTTATGAGTATTCTCGTATTACCCCCCAGCCATCTTTTAATTCCAACAAGAAGGTGGAGTATGCCAACCTCGCTCTCTAGCAGAAAAGCTGCACGTCGTCTTATTGTGGCAACTAGTCGGGAGCTGAGTCCTGTGTTTGAGCTACTTCCTAGTTTCTTTAGATAATATTTGACTTGGGGCATCTTTGTCTTTCTGGTGGAGTTATTGAAACGGGTGTTATCGTTCTCCATCAGTCATCCCGTCACTGGTTCTGAAATGAGGCTAGTTTGGGATGGGGAATGACGTGTCCAAAATTGCCTGTGAACGTCTCTTGTTTTATACAAGTTGTTTTCGTGATTGGTTGGGAGACCTAGAAAATTGGATGCTTATCATAAGTTTCAGGAATGACTCAATTTTAAAGTTTCTTCCTACGGTGAAGTAAGTTTTTAAGTATCATGATTAGATGCAATTAGGACTTGAGACCTGGAAAAGAGCAGGAATTAAAAAGCCTAGTCCTTAGAATGAGCCCTTGGACTTGTATTGGTTATAAAGACTTTTATTTGCTTATATGTTAGAGACCTCAAAAAAATCACAAATGAAAGAAAGAAGAGTAATTAATGTAATTAAAAATTCAGACTTCACATAAATCTCTGTCAGAGAGGCTAGATATGGAATATCCGTTTATTAAAATTAAATTACGGCTTCATCCTTCTAACATCTAAGAGCTACTCACAAGCGGAGGCACAGCAGCCTTTGCTTTGCAATAGTGACAGTTTTTGAAATCCAGTCACCTTTCCTGTGTTTTCCTTTTGCTTTTTTTCCATTGCTTCTTTCTGCAAGCTTTTTGCTGTAAATAAGTGTTTTGTATGGAACCTCTTTCTGCAAGGAAAAAAGAGGAAAGTAGAAACATCTAATGGAAAAAAGGTTTTACCAGGCTAAACACTGACTAGCAAAAGATCTACCCACTACAGGATCTGGCCAGCTAGACGTCTCCCTGCAAGAAAAGCCAAGACATCTCTCTGAAACTATTTCAGTCACTGTGCATGCTCTCTAAATAGCCTTCTGAAGAATTTCCCAAGATTTCTTCCCAGGGCACTTGGGAAAGGTTCCTTCCATTGGGTGGGCTTTGTGGAAGGAGTGGATGAAAGACTCCATTAGGTCAGGTTACTAAAGATAGCCTGCCACTCTATACTTCAACTCTGACAAGGGAAAAAACAAGAAACAAAAACAGTCTGATGAAATGCCAGAGAGCTTTCTGAATCAGTGTAAGAGGTTTCCAAATTCAAGTCTGGCTAATCTAACACCAGTGCATATCTACACCGGGTTATAGAAAACAGAAGCCCGTGAACTGTCAATTTCTAACATTTTCACTTCTCAAACTGTTTCTCAAAACAATGTCCTATGTCTTTTGAAGCTGTAACCTTACTTACATGGAGATTAAAAAGCATGTGATACTTTGGTTAGCTCCTAGCCATTTCTAATGGAGAAACAGCTTGTCAGTTTTATTGTCATGTTGGGGGAATAGGCGATAGAATTTCTGTGTACTCCCTGTTCATATTTTTTGCTATTTTCCTGCAGAGCTGGCTGAAGGAGAGTGGGAAAGCATTAATTTAAAGTCACATATATACAGCTACCTGTTATACCCTGTCAACAGAGTTTACCAGAAACCCTTTTGATTTCTGATATTTATCATTTGCTTGAAAGGTACAAAATTAATTGAGCTTGTTTGTTTCTTGTTTCGAAAATTATTGAAGGTTCACATTTATTTTTATGCAATATTTCTCTTAGAAACATCAACTAAACCTAAATTTTAGTGTTCAATCTCTTAAATTTTATTTTCCCTGTATGCAACTTCTGGCCAAAAAGGTAAGAGTAAATTTGCCATAATCTATTGTTTTGTTTGTGTGCCTGTGTTCTAAATTCTTAGTGCTTTTATATTAAGTAATTGCTATTTTCAAATTTAAAAATACATCTCTCATAACTGTCTGCTAGTTTCTAAATGTACATAAATATAACTACTGTACACTGAACAGATTTTACTATGGAGGTTTTAAAAATCATAACTTTGCTATCTTAGACCAACAAGTGACCACATTTTCATGCTTTTCGTAAGACTGGAAATCGTTTACTTCTGTACACATATCTACAGTAAGTCCTCACTGATTTGTGCTTCACTTTTGGAAGTGGTCGTGCACATCTAAAGACGCAACTCAAGTTCTCCTCAGCAGTGAGCATCTCACTGATGGAAGACAGATTACAGGGTTAGCGCAAAAGCTTTCAGACTGGGTGATAATTTCATCTGGTTTTTTAAAGTAAAGCATTTTACTTTTGAGTTACAAGCTCTAAATACATTTCCTTTACAGAATCTCTAATCTGTATAGACTAAAAAGACACTTTATTATATCTTACATTCCTTTGTATAAATTGATTTATTTCATAAAAACATCCCATAACCATAGCTGGATGAATTCTAAAAACCTTTTGCACTAAGTTCGGGAAAAACCAAGCACTGAGAACCATGTTGCAGGGCTTCGCTTCTAACAGCTCAGTGAAATGTGTTCTTCCAGTGATACTGAAAATTAGATGAATATTAGATTACCTCTAGAAATGTATCTTTTAATAAATTTTAATTAATTAAATCATTAACATTTCATCCTCCACAATAAGCTAATAGTGTGAAAGATGAGAATTAATTAAGTAAGATACAAGAACTTTAAGATCTTAAGTTTTGTGAATTTTACTTGAAGATAATCAGATGAAAACCACAGATTTTAATAGTTGCTAGCATTCTGTATTTATAGCATTTCATTCAAAGAAAAGGACTGGAAATTATACGTGCAAAGATGGAACTCAGTACTACCATGGTGCTTTACTACAAAATCAAATATATGAATGGAAGTTTGTAACTATAATACTAATTTTACACGATAAAAAAACAATAGAACTAGTTTGTATTTAAATAAATATACTCATTTGAAATTAAATTCAGTACCATGTGTAATTAAAGTGACTAACACGGAAAGCATAACAAATATGAAAAGCAAAGAGTTTACATACTTATGATAATAAGAACTCATAAATTAATAAAGTGTAAAGACAGTAACCTCATAGAAGACTAACAATTCAGTGAGTTAAAGAAAAGAAATACACATGCAAATTGCATGTAAATATGTAGTTTTTGTGAACACATTAAAAACACAAATAAAAAGAATATGCAAGCATAAAGTACTATTTGGAGTGGCAGGGCAGGAATAGAAGATACTTTAAATATAGCTTTAACATTCTGCTATGAAAGTAAACATATCAAGAACTGCAGCTAATAGAAAATTACTAATGGTTATCCCATTTTGCTAGTGAGTTCAGGATGCTGCAGCCTTGAAATTTTCAGACCTTTTTTATAATCCTTATTTTTTAAATTGCTTGTATTTTAAAAATAATCACTAATTTTACAAAGGAAGTATTAAAAACAATCAATAATAAATATAGCTGTGCAGAATTTATTAACGTTGCAGGCTATCAAATAAGGCAATTAAAAACAAAATTAAATTAGGCATTCAGACAACCAGAAAATTTTAAATGTAGGGCACTCAAGTGTTGCTGTGGGTAGGATGACAATGTTGCACCCGTACAAAGCTAGGGCATGTAAACCGCTATAACCTTACTAAAAACCCTTTTGGTAGTAGCTATAAAGAGCACAAAAATTTTCAGCATATTCTGATCTAGTAATTCCATTTTGGGAAATGTAGACTACAGACAAAAGATATTTGATGAAATATATAAGCACAAATATGTTAACCATTTACACACTTATCTATGCAATAAGAATTTACAGTCTTTGATATGTTTGTAACATTGTATTATCCACTAAGTATGTAACAGGTAAAAATGTGTGTGTGTGTGTGTGTGTGTGTGTGTGTAAGAGAGAGAAAGAGAGAGTAAAGAATATAATTGTAATCTTTATTAGATACATTTAAGTGTATGTTTTGATATACATATATAGTGATATAATAAACTGTCATATTTATTAAGCAGACAAATGTGCATGTGCTATTTTGGAAATATCTTTACTATGACTTATATGTAGTATGTCATTTAAATATAGAAAGTGGTATCTTGCTTTCCTATTCCAATTCAACAAATTATAATCTTAGTGGTTTAATTTAACACATTTCTTCTCACGATTTTGAAGGCTTGAAGTACAAAACTCAAGAAATTCCTCTGTGTGGTTGAGGGTATAATTTTTTTAAAATTTTCTTATAACTTTTAATGGCATTTCTTGGCTCCATTTCTTCATCTTCAAGGTCAATAAGGTCAAGTTGAGTTCTCCCCACATTGCCAGATTTCTTGTTATTTCTAATACAGTGGTTAAAAGCTCTTAGAACTATATTTTGCCTGCCTGGATAATTACACAAAGCTCCATCTCAATACAAGCAGGTTTGTATACTCAGTTTCATCTTCTGTCTTCATTTTTCCTTTAGCACGAAGCCCAATACCTCCATATGTTCTGGAGATCAGGTTGTGAACTTTCTTCTTAAGTTTTAAAGACTATATTCTACCAATAGTATGTATAAGTTTTTGTTATTTTTTTCCCAAAAGCCATATAACTATTTGTTAACAAATCTGATGTTTAGCCAAAGCTAAGCAACTTAGACTAGAGTCCTGAGTTCTATTACACTTTGTCAGTGTACAGCTGTTACAAAATTCTAGTTAACAATATGGAGACTGTCAAAAGTGAAAGAAAATAGGAGAGTTATGGAAATATTCTTAACATTTACCATGAGCTTATGGATACTTTTTTATTCTACTTCTTTAAACAGTTTTGCAATCCCCACATTTTTTTTCCTGTGACTATGGTCCTGAATTGTTCTCCTGTTGTCTTACTTTCCCAGGGCACTATTTTTCTTAAAAATCCCCTCCCTTCTAAGACTTTATATACTAGCTGGCTGCAAATATTCTGGAAGTGGGAAGCAAAGCATTTGTTACTTTAGTCTCATGGCCAGCACCTGGCAGATCCAATCTGTATCTAGATGTCTTTAACTATTGATAATCATAATCTGCTCAACAGATAAGCCAATGATGTCATCAAGTCTCCTCCTTCAAACTCACAGAGACAATAGCCACAGAAACAATAATCTCACTCACAGTTCTATCCTCATCCCTTCTTCTTTACTCATGGTATTTGCTGAGCCTCCAGATTTCTTGGTGAGCACAGCTCCTGTTGGTGAACTGACTGGTGATTCTCTCTGGAAATGCCACGTCTCTTCTTGAAACCCAGTTCCTTTCATAGTTGTTCAAGTTCTAATTTCCCATATAAATTTATTAGATTTATTTTCCCAAATTTTTCTGGTGGCCTGATTGAGTCCTGAGTGGTACAATGAATAGAGATATGCTGGAGTTGCACTGTAATAGATACAGTAAATGTTTAGTATTCACTTTGACACTGTGAGAGAAAGCACCCACACATACATCCCCTCCCACACACACATATACACACATACACACACATATATACTCACATATACACACACATACACACACACACATATATACACATATACACACATATACACTCACATACACACACACACACACACACACACACACACACACACACACACACACACCACACAGTACAACACTGAGCACAGTGACATGAAGGAAAACAAAACTTCTTAAAAAGAACATGAAAAACGTGGGGCCCAGGTTATATGTTGCTGGAAATATCAACCTTACCTTTGGCACTGTGATAAATAAAATAGGTATATAAATGACTCTCAGGCTTGAGTGGTGTTGGCAATATCACCTGGCTTCTTCTAACTTCATCTGATGAAACATAAGAAAGGAGAGGGGAAGTGATGGAGGAGGTGCTTGGGCTTTCGGTACAATTTAGGTCAAGGACAAGGCCACTGACATTATATTCTCAAAGTAAGAACTCGCCTCAGAGCAGTGTTGAAATTCAGCAAACTACTGCGAAAGTGACTTCTTTCTCAGGAAATGGTAGCACAGACACTTAATTATGTATGTCTCTTTTTATGTTATTTAAACTAGTTTTTGTTTCATGTAATATATTCTGACTATATTCCCCCTCCTCCTATACCTTACAATATCTGTCCACCTCCCCTTCCCACCCAGATCCATTCCTTTCTGTCTCTCATTAGAAAACAAACACAGATCTAAAGAATAATAATAAAAAAAGATAAGATGAAAATCAGAATAGGACAAACAGAAGAAAAGGAACCAGCAGAAAGTACACAAACCAAAGAAATAAAGATAAATAAAAACACATGTAAATGCAGAAACACACATTTGCACACACAGAAATCCCACGAAAGTCACAAAACTAGAGACATAATATTTTTTTACAAGGACCTGTAAGGTAAAAACACCATGAGACAAAGAACATCCAAAGATGATGTTTAGTTCATTTTCTGTTGGCATATGCTAGGCACAGGACCAACCCTTAGGAGTGGTTTGTTTGTTGGTTATCAATTGGAGATAGCTTCTGGGCTAGGGATGGGGTATATGTCAACTTCTTCTGTCAGCTCTAGGACCTCGTCTGGTGTTGAACTGTGCAGCTCCTGTGCATTCTATCACAGTCTCTGTGACTGCATATGTGTTCCAGGCTTTTGTCTAGAAGTCCTTTCGTCCTTGGTATCCTCTATTCCTCTATCCCCTCTGACTCTTACTTTCTTTTTGTTTTTCATTTTTGTTGTTGTTTGTTTTTTTGATACAGCGTTTCTCTGTTGTTACTCTGGTTGTCCTAGAACTCATTCTGAAGACCAGGCTGGCCTCAAACTCAAAGAGATCTGCCTGCTTCTGCCTTCCCAGTGCTGGGATCAAAGGCGTGTGCCACCACTGCCCAGTTGACTCTTACATTCCTTCTGCCTCCTTTAACCTGCAGATGGAGTCAAGAGTGCAGCTTTAATACTTTGTGAGAACATAGGTAGGTTAAATGGTGTGTTTTACAGATCCATTCCTTAAAACATTCACTCCAGGAGACAAGATGGGGGGGGAGAAATTATTTTGCTTCAGACATCTCTGCTAGAATCTATCTATGGGCATGGAGGTTGTGCTGCAGAACCTTGACTTGACTTTGTTAACAGTGGAGTCACCTGTTTTAAGAATATGTCTAATGATGCAACCATTAGCAATATCTTAATTCACAATGCTATAAGACACTACTAAAGAAAACACTGACCAATTATCTTAAATTAAAGAGGGCCAGTGTAAAAGAAAAATGCCATCCCTGCCCTAGATTTCTTTGAGTAAAAATCAGGGCAAGAATGTTTAACTGGGACACACATGCCTTTATGAAGTATCTGTTGATATAGATGTCATTTATTTCATGTTATACTCCATGTGCTACCATTGGGAGTGCGCTATGTTGCAAGAAACACAGAGCCCTACAAAGGTACTATTGAAGCCTTCAAAAAACTTAGTCAAGCATGCCCTTGAGCTTACTTGTATATATAAATGATAGATATACATCGTTAGCAAAGCTTTCATTATAAGTAAAGTTCAGAGCATGGCAAGGTTTCCTAAGAGAAGTCCATTTGTTAGAGTGTGTAGTGGAGCATATGGTGGGTACATTGGGATGCAATTCGGAGGATAAAGACTTGTACAATGGCAAAGTGGTCTCTGAACTTCTCAAGAGCAGGGATTCTATGGTCTTCATATCTGAAACACTGAAGCACCTGTCTACCAGTTTTGATGTTAGAGAAGCTCAACAATTGTATGTCGAATAAGTTATTGGATGGGTTTCCGATTGGTGTGTACTGTATTGTTACAGAAGAATCACTTGATTATCTTTTGTTCTAGGGTAACAATCTGACAGTGTCTTTTTTACTATCAGTTTCTATGGGTTGCAAAGATCCTTACACAAGAAGCCATTGTGACAGTTTCACACAAAGTAACTGTAAATGCATACAATATTATTAGATTTCTAAAGAGGATGGAATTCTCTAATAGTTCTCATGTAGCAATGATTTCGCCTTTGTTTCCTGGATTAACAAGGGCAAAGTCTTCATCTCAAAGTTCATGAAGTTTACTTAAGATAGTTTAGTAGCTTCTGCATTTTCTCATGAGTTTATCAACTGTTATGTTTATAATTACCAACACACAACATGACTGAGGTAAAAGAGAGCAAAACAAAGAGAGAAAGGAAAAAAAAAACAAAATAAAAAACAGATTAGAATAGGGTCATGTATGTCACTGAGATGAAATTGCAGCACGTTCACAACTTGTGTGTGTCACGTGGGCACGAGGTGTTCCTTCTCCCACTCACACCTCCTTCCTAATAGCAAGTTGTTCTAGAATATCTTGTCAGCAAGCCTTTATTGCTGCTCAAAGACAACTTTATTCTGAAACCCTTTTGCTCTTTGTGAAAGAAAGCAAACAATGCCTTCCTTCCCGCATTAGAATATAAATCAGTATCACATATAACGCCAGCATTTTACGGGTGTTCAAATTAAAAATACATAAAACACAATACATATATTTTTCCTGGGATTTAAATTGTAAAACAGATGCTACACACACACACACACACACACACAAATAAAATATTCTCCATGCTCTTGGTTTTCTTGATTTTATTAAGAGAATTTTTCTTCAAATTTTTTTGATTCTAGTTAAGCAAACCTGCTAAGAATTGTGATTTATTTAACACATTTTAGAGAAAAATCATAATGAACATAGTCGATACAAACAACTCTTTATTTTCCTTTCTTTCTTTTTTTTTCTTTTTTTCTTTTTTTTTTGAAACAGGATTTCTCTCTTGTAACTCTGGCTGTACCCTGGAACATACTCTGTAGACCAGGCTGGCCTTTTGAACTCACAGAGATCTGCCTGCCTCTGGGTGCATAACCAAGACTGAGACAATATCAGTATCAATGAACCTGTTAATCTGGAAAAGAGGAAAATTTCATGGGGTCTCACGCTTTGATAAAGAAGTGCAGGCAACTAACGTACACTGAGAGGAGAGTTAGTCTCTCCCACAGATGAGTCTTTGGTTATCCTAAGTAGATTGGTCAGTCTTGAACACAAACAAAAACAAAGGGGACTTAGAAGTTTCTATTTTTATATATTTGTGCATATACATGCATATACATTCCTCTGTGTGTGTGTGTATGTGTGTGTGTGTGTGTGTCTAGCATATACAATCGAAGAAACTTGAGAGTGGGGAGCATGGGAGGAAGTGTCTGCGGAAGAGCAATTTGAATGAGCTGAAGGGAGAAAACGGAGGGAGAAGTGATATAATTGTGTTTCAATTAAAATCACTTTTAAAAGAAAAGGAAAGGTACATTCTATTAATCATTTCCCATGAGCTTTCACTTGTAAAAAAAAATGCCTTGAAAAAAATCAAATCAATGCCTAAACCTATTTCCTTCAAAGATATAGATTAGTGGAGAGGTGTTGGATGACAGAAGAATGATTTCAGAGGATGGACCAAAGGATGAGAGTCGGTGAAGAGTCAGGGCTGAAATGTACCTAAAGGATTAGGTATGACTTAAGGATAGAGGATATTTGACTTGCACTTTTGAGGGTCACTAGGATGAAAGATAGATGGATTTCACTGCTGAAGAATATTTACTAGTATGCCAAGATAAAACAAGACATAGGATGGTAGTCTTTGCCTCTAGAAGAATTTGCAGCTTTTGAAAGCATAAAGGTGTGGTAGATCGTGGACTGTTGGTGTGAGTATATCAATGTGCCTTGTCTGCTTGGTACTGCTGACAACAGCCTCATGTTGGGGGACTAGCCCTCCATACCTGCTGAGGTCTTTGAAGAAATAGAAAGAAACATTAATCCCCTTTCCTCTAGAAACTATGTTGAAATGTCTAAGCTATGTGAAGCCCAATAATTTGTCAGTTTACTGGTGAAGTGAAGACACACAGTGTAAAGGGCAGCATTGTTTATGATTTTATATTATATACCAGTTAGAAATCAGAACAGCACTGAACGAGGGCTGACTTAGAAGGTCTGCACTATTCCCCCGCCCTAAATTCAAAGGACAATGCCTAGTTTTTCATATGGCAACAAAGAAAACAACAAGTTTCTGGTATGGCTGAGAGGCTCCTATTGAAACATGCAGATTACTCTGGGTAGTGATGGAACACAGCTTTAATCCCAGGACTTGGGAGGCGGAGGCAGGCAGAACTCTGTAAGTTTGAGGCCAGCCTGGTGTACTGCATGAGTTCCAGGACAGCCAGAGTTACAACAGAGAAGCCCTGTCTCTAAAAACAAAACAAAACAAAACATAACAAAAACAAAAATAAACAAGAAAAGGAAATAAGGGAGATAAAGAGATTAAAAGTCAGAACATGTGGGAAAGAAAAGATAGGAAATCCTCTTTGGAACACAGCATGTTTGAAATTTAAATTTAAACATGTTGGACAGACAAGGGAGATACAGTATGAAAATGTGTGTCAGAGCTCACACTGAAGGTATTTGAAGCATGATCATCCAGGAAGAAAAAGATAGAAAATAGGATCAGATAATATACTTTAATTTTACAATGTGTGCCGTTTTAATCTATAGCTGATCAACTAGCCACAGATTAAATTCTATCTTGATTCCTAACACCTTTTAAAAAAGAATTATTTCATGCAATGATTGGCCTGCAGTGGATCAAGTCCCTCACAGGTGTTTGTACGCTTAGATGCTTGCCAGAAAAGAAGAGCAATGTGTCCCCATGATTGAGCGTTTATGCATCTAAAAGTAGGACTGCAACTAAAATTGTGTACTTATAATGTATATGCCTGCATATATACATATATAATTCTTATAAGCAATACATATGAGGGAATATTGATTATCCAATACCAAATTGTCAGCCTTAAAAATATGTACATACAAGCAACACTGAGCAAGACTGAGCAAGTTATATTTATGTATATACACACACATATACACATATATGTATATATACATATACATACAGGCACATATGTGTATGCACATATGTACACATGTGTGTATGCATATACACACATAGATCTATATATACAGACATATATGTCTGTATATGTATATATATACATTTACATTTATGTTTGTAACAGAAATTAAAGAAAATGGACTCCATGAATTTTTGAAAAAGAAAAAAAGAAACAAGGGGGGATACATGGGAGAGCTTGGAGGGAGGAAAAAGAGGGGAAGGAAATATTGTAATTATATTATAATCTCAAAAAATAGTAACAAAAAATTAATGTGCCTTTGGTGTATAGTGTATTTTTCCCTCTGTCTTATTTTAAGATATTCACTTTGTGTATAGTTTTAAGTAAATTAATCATGCTCTTCCAAAATCAAAGTTCTTCTAAATGACTAATAGAAGCACTTTGTAAAGGAGGAAGCCTCTACTCTATGGGCTTGATTAGTCAGTGGGTAGATCTGTTTCAAGACAGTGTAAAGTTAAAGTCACCCAAAGATTCTAATCATTAACACAGAAGTTATCAAGTATGCTTGTCTTGAGAAAGATCTTGTCCACAGCTAATGACTTTCAAATCAAATGCAAGTCCCAGTTCATAGATTTATATATGCTACATGTAGTTTGCATAAATGTACATTGCTGAGAGAAAATTCACGTTGTAAAACTATGTTGATTACAACAACGCATTTCATAATAATAAAGACTAAGTAAAAATTATTGTAGAATAATCAACTTAAAAGTTGGTTGCATATCTCATGAAATGATTAGTTTTTCTCCAAAATGTGATAAGTTCTGCATGCTAAAATTAATTTATTCATTGAGTTGGAATACTTAGTATTAAAAATCATCTTTTCTTTTTTCTTTTACATGTCATCAATTATGAGTACTTCTCTAGATTGTAACACGGTCTGTGTACTATGATGAGCTATATAACTAGGAGCATACTGCACATTGCAATTAGGAGTCATAATGGAAAGAAAATACCACAACAGAGCTTCTGCAGTGAGCTCATGAGCAACCAGACATCAGCAGGAGAAATGGAGATTAAACTGGAGGCTGCTTATTATAAATGGAACACATCCTTGGGAATTTTAACAATAAATGAGTCTTCTTCCTTGGGAGATAAACAGTCAAATACAAAACCACAAGAGTTCCAACTCTCACCCTCACCCCAGATCCTACAAGAGCCACATGAAAGGAAATAATAGACTCAAAATTCACCTTTTAAATTTTATTTGGGTCTGTGCTACCTAATATTCAGAAGACTTACTAGAATTTTTATATGAAGATATAGTGCTTTGTCATTTTCCTAATGTCCAGATCATTTATTGAATTTTTTGCTTGAAGTTACCAAAAAAACTAGTTAGAATTTTTAAAGCAGTAGATTTTCCTAATGCCAAGAAATTGAAATGTAAAAGATGAAAGCATCTTGCAGCTACAACAGAACTGACACACATATGAACTCACCTTGTCTGCACAAGACTTTTACAGGTTCACACCAAATGAGGGTCCCAGTACTGAGAGGACAAAATGGAAATGTACTCCCATGAATGGTCAATAAGTGATCTCCAATTGAACCCATTTGCAAAGAAAAGTTAGGCTTCTCCAGTGGAGTCTTATCGGGTATATTAACCACATTTAAGACTGGCTCCATGCCCGGTAGTAGATGGCCAACAAAAAATAAAGTCAATAATATTTTTATAGACTATTTGATCATAATGTTTTCTTTGTGCTTTTTAATTTTAATGTGTCTTTTGCTTTTATATTACAATTTTGGATTTTGGATTTTTGTAGATGTATAATATATTTCTTGCTTTTTTTTTTTCCATAGTTCTATTTGATGTTGGTCCTTTGTTGATTGCTTTCTAAAGAAAGAAAGAACGGAAGTACATGGAATTGGGTGGGTGGGGAAGTGGGAAGAATCTGGGAGGAGTCTGGGAGGGGAAACCATGATCAGAGTATATTGCATGAAAAAATGTTTTTAATAAAATGGTATAAAAGAAATAGAATGGAAACATTATTGCAGTTCAGTAAATGACACCCTTTTCTAATATTTTATTTTTAAAATGTATATGCCTGTGTGTGGGTATTTACATGTAAATAAACCTGCCCTTATAGGCCAACACGAGGTTGAATCCCCTTTTAGCTCAATTATAGGCAGTTGTGAGCCATCTAACATTGTGTTCTACTAATTAAGTTCAGGTCCTTTGCAAGAGCTATGTGTGCTCTTAATACACCAAACCTCTCCAGCCCCGTAATAGCCATTTGTGTCTACTTTTCTGAGTTTGTAGCTAATTGGAAGATGAGCTCAAACTTTTAACCATATTTCTCACAAAATTTATCAGGGTGAACGCCTTTTGAACTGTGACCACGTAGATCAATCATTAGTCTTCAAAATCAGTCAGATTTGGACAGATGAAAACAGATACCTGGCGTGCGTATGGACTGATCTGCATGCAGTCTTGAACATGGAACCCAGAGAAGAGTGCAGGCATCCTGCAGGAGGTTGACGATGAAAAGGCTGCATGGACCTGAATGGAGCATCCTGTGTGCTGCGTCATTAACTCTCCCCTCTTTGGCCCCTAACAATGTGTGAAGTAAAAGAGCTGGGAGAAAATGTAAAGGTATTTCTTTTCTAGATGCTAGAGAGACCATTTACTCTCTTCTGTAAACACAAGGAGAGTGTAAACTCTATCCCAAGTTCATGGGCTGTAAGTACAGTTCCTTCACACTTAGAGTTGGTAAAGGCTGCTGTATTAAGCCAGATGAGAGATGTTTGTAGAATGATATGGAGTCAAAGATCAATTTTATTCACTTGAGATGTTTAAGTTCAATTTCTCTCTTTCTTTCTCTTCATTTGTGTTAGGATGTTCTGGTTTAAGGAAGTGGGTGACTTTCATCTAGTCTACTATAGCTAATGTAAACACAATCATTTAATATTTAATCAATTTATATGTGTTAGTGTCTGTAATATTTGATACACTTGCAGAATGTTCTATTTTTAAGCTCCTTGCTCTGCTTTATTACTTACTCTGAAAGTCACTCTAAATAATTTTAAATGCTTCCTTGAAGAGTCTTTACTCTGATGGTCGCCAGATTGAAGACATTTTTTTTCAATGTGTTTTTCTTTCCCTCTTTATTTTTCTTCAGAGGTGAAAGATGAAGTTGTGTTGGAAAGGAAAGCAGAGTTCCACTTGAAACCCAGATTAAAACAAACAAACAAAAGTGTTTGATTAGGAAAACAGTTAAATTAAAAGTGGTCATAAGTAACATGATCATACCTACTTTGGCTTCTAAACCTTTTTCTAATTGAGAAGTCAACAGAATACATTGTTCTGAGAAACCATTTAAAATGTTTATCCTGTTAACATTACTAAATTGGATATTATTACTACTATGAAAAACCTAACCTATGCCCAGAAAAAAAAATAGCAAGATAAATTTTTTTTTTAATTTTCATTTATGTGTGCTATACATTCAATGTGTGTGCAGATGCCCATGGAGGCCAGAAAACAGCACTGGCCATATCAGAAAACCTTCCTGATTTGAGTGCTGGGAATCAAACTCAGGTCCACTGAAAGAGCAGCTAGTGGTTTTGACAGCTGTGCCATTCCTCCAGAACTCCCACCCTAAGTTTAATAGTAAATTTCCATGAAGCACCTATAAATTTAAATGGTAAAAAAGAAATGTTGTCATAAAGGAGTGCATTTACCTTATGATCATGTTTTGTTTAAGTTAAAATGGTTAATAGGATTATTTTCTTATTCCTAAAATCAGTACATAAATTTAAAAGGCTCAAGAGATCAATCACGTGTTTTCCAAGTTTCTTGAAGGGTGAAGAAAACAATTTGGTTTTGTTAACCAATGTATCCTGACTCTGACTACATGTTTTTTCATTATTTGTGGTCATCGAACATACTGAGAAATTACAAACAGCTAAGAATACAAAAATTGCCAGCCTCTACCTTTGGAGGAAGGGTTTAACAGATTGTAATGACATTAAAATTACTAATCTTTTCAATAAAAAGAAACACCAGATTTTTATCAAACATGTAAAAGACTTTGTACCTCATAGAGATTACTTTGAGAGCTAATTATAAAATAGTATGGCAGAAGTTCTTCTTTGTTTTAAATTAAGGAACTCTTCCTAAGCCTAGAAAAAACAAATGTTGCCTGTTCTTGTAAATAAAACAGATTTTTATCTGGACTTTAATTTTTCTAGATTGGCAATACACATTAAGGGAAAAAGAAAGAAAATAATAATACTAGGTTTTCCATGCTGTGGATTTTGGAATTAATGCAATGATTATTTAACTTAATCATTTTAATTTAACTAATTAATTTAACATAACCATATAATTTAATGTTGGTATTCTTTACCTTTTTCTTTAATATAATGCTTGATTGGACTCTTTATCAAGATTATCTTACTAGACATGAAATTTTTGAGGATGAGAACTCAAATCCTATCAGAAAGTAGTTAGTTACCAGAGTAACAGTTGTATAACTGCTGAACCAGGAGCCATGCTTCATCTTTTTTTTCTCAAAATCCTCCCATATCCATTAGGAGTAAGGCTTAAGGAAGACTAAAGTTGTATTGGTTTCTGTGCTCTAACAATGAAAGGTCATTTGTCTTACCCATCCCAGGTCACAACCTGCCCCTGAGGAAAGTCACAAACTCAAGGCAAGAATCGAAGGTAGGAACTGAAGCAGATATTATAGAATAAGGTTTCTGACTGGCTTGTTACAGGATCATTTTTATTTACATTTCTTATACAGATCTGGTCTAGCTTCCTAGAGATGGTACTGCTCAGTAGTTTGGGCACTTATGTATCAATTAGCAATGAAGAAATCACCACACATGTCTGAACATAGGCTAATCTAATCTACGTATTTCTTGAATTGGGGATCTCACTTTGAAGAGAATCTGGATTGCTTCAAGTTAACAGTACAGTTAACTATGATAAAAGCCAAATTGAGTTCCAATAGAGGTTTACCTATAGACCACCCTAGAATTAATTCCTATGTGCTAAAGAACTAATATTTACTGTGATGAGTATAGTTAACAATACTGTACTGCATATTTGAAATTTGCTAAAAACATAGAAGTAAAATGTTCTCAGTAAAAACACAGAGATAACAAATGTTATGGTAGATATATTACTAGACTGTGGAAGTTATTACTCAATATTTATAAAATCAGCATGGCGTATACTACAATTACATACAATACTATGAATTACATTTCTCCTATGAAAATTGAAAATATATTTTTAATTTAAAATGCTGAAGTAGAGTTAAGCCTATTTGTTGAGGTTGATGTGAGCTAAAAGTTCTTACTCTCACTTTATGTACAGAAAGACATGCCTCTCTGTATAGGTAGTGGGTACACTTAATGACTTAGAGACTTCTATTTCTTAACTTTTGGTTTAGCTATAAACTATTTCACCAATTTGCATTCACTCTTATCCATTTAGAATTCCAGAGAGCAGCTGTTCTAAAGCTGGAGGCTATCTCTTGGCTCTGCAAGCCTGTGAGGTCACTAACTCTAAATAGTTCAAAAGGATTCTGTTCCCTTAAAGATCTGATGTTTCACCTGCTATGGACACTTAGGGCCAATCCCAACTTCATTTCATCTTATAAGTCTTCTATGTTTATTTTTCTAATATTTTCTTCTTTGGCTTTTCAAATGAATATGTTCCTTACCTTGTCCTTATATTATTCATCTAATTTAATCTGTCAATAATTAAGATTCCTACTTAGAATTCCAATACACTGGCTTGGTTTTTATAGTTCTCATTTAATGCTTTAATCATTTGCTCCTGCCTGTAAAGCTCACTGACCACAAGGAGACTCCCTGTTGAGTATCATAGTTCCTTCTGTCTAATGTATTTCAGTCTATAGATAGATTCTCTATTGTCATTATGTGAAGATTTCTAAATTTGATCCCACAGGAGGGAAGGGGTTAAACAGACAAAGAGAGGCATGAACAATAAAAGCACATGAAGAACAAATAAGTAAGTACCTTTGATGAGGCATCAAACACGGAACCAGTGCCCTCATCTGATGTTCATGAGTTTAATATCAATTATGACATTTTGATGTCCTAAATCAAAGATGTGTCTAAGATCATAGATACATTAGAGATCTCAAACAGAGTACCTGACCTTTCTTGAGTTCTTTGTATTATCAATGGAAGACATACAAAAAAGAAAAGATTTAAGAGGTCCAATATTTCATTTAGACAATTTCTTTTCTATGAAGAAGTGGCAAGCTTAGTTTTATACTTTTATATTTATATCTTTGTGTCTAACATTAACAATTTTTCTTGTTTATTAGTTATATTTAATATTAATAATTCATTACACCAGCAAAAAATGTTTATTATGCATTTGCCCAACCTATCACACTTTTATTATTTCTTTGCAAAATGGAAAGAAGTTGTAAAACCAATCAATCAATAACTCCAGAGGTAGACAAAAGGGAAATATATATATATGACTTTCTATCTGGCCACAGTTGGACTTAACTGATTTTCAACTAGGTGAATGGTTACTTAGACTCCAGCAAGAAAAATATGACTGCCATTGTTTCTGAACTATCAATGTTAAAAAAGAGAACTCAAGAAACTCAAACTGATCAAATAGAATATTCAGAGTAGTAAATCCCCTAAATGCTCAAGCACTTTTCCTTTGCCTACCCAGAAACTGATATTTTGACTTAGAAACTTATGTGGATTCCAAATCCAATACAGTTTCTTTGAACAGAAAGCTCATTCCTCCTGACTACTAAACTTCCAAGAAATATCCTGTGTGTGTGTGTGTGTGTGTGTGTGTGTGTGTGTGTGTGTTTGTGTTTTTATCTTTCTTACTACCATGCTGTTCGCCATACCTCAGTGACATTAAGAAGTGTGTTATATATGTATACTGACATCATTCTCCAGTTTCATATGTGTACATTTTATCCTCCTAGTGGCTTACTGTGAATTTTTTTGTAATCACACAAGCACAAGCCACAATATTTTTTTCTTGATCAATAGAACTTAGAAAATTAGTGTAAATCAAGGAAATGGTATTTTAACTGTTTATGCTTTATTTAAGAAATCCTTTTACTTCCCAGAATGCATAAACACACTCAAATGTATCATAATTTCTTTTAAATATTTTGCTTAAAATCATCAGCATTTAAGACCTTTGAACACATATGGCATTGATTTTTCTGTATTCTATGATGTCAGGCATATGATCTTCTTTTCTCTTTAATAGTTGGCAGCACATCCATTGAGTTGCCTCCTCAAAAGCCAGTATCCCTCTCTGATGGCATGATTCTATATATGGATGCAGTTTGCTGGCATGTTGCTGCGTTTTTGTTGTTGTTTGTCTTTCTGCATTTTATTTTATTTTATTTTTTTTGTCTGAACAAGTCAACTTTTACTATTGTTCAAGAGGGTGCGCTTTAAAAGTGAATATGGGGAATGGAATGTGGACTCGGATTTATTCTAACTCATGAAGTAACAGTGTGCTTCAGCCCCTGGCTGGAGTCTGAGCACAGTCATATTTGATTGGCTAGTTTTAGAAGAATCTTATAATTCAGCAGCATGGCTGCTCTAGTGATGGATCACAATTGCAAGGCCTGTGTGATAGCTAGGAAGGGATCACATCCAAGGGCCTGTATGAAGGGATCACATTCACAGGCCTATGTGATTCCAGTGAAATGATCTGAAGGCAATGGTAATGATGTCTTAACCCCAAACTCTGGCATTGGATTGGCAAAGAATAAACTGACTTTTTCCATGAACCCATGAGAATAATTATAATAATAAAATCAGTGCATTCATCTATACCTACAGCTAGTCTTAAAAGAATTGGTGAGCAGGGATTGGAAATGAAGACGGAAAGGAAAGGGGTCATTGCTATAAGCCATCGAATTCCTGTAATACATGTGGCCAATGCCACTTTAAAATATTTGCATAAAGTCTTACAAGGTGGAGGGGTAAAAAAGACTTAAATTCACTGTTCTAAACACAAATCTTATCACAATATCATATACTTATACTGAGTATAGCTTTATTAGACATTTTGACACTCAATAGAACTAATAGTCTAAAATGGACTCTATTGAGGAATTCCCTGCTATAGTATTTTATTCTCCCTCCCATTTAAATCAATAATCCCAGAATATATATGTGTGTGTGTGTGTGTGTGTGTGTGTGTTTGTATGTGTGTGTGTGTATAGAAAGAGAGAGAGAGAGAAGAGGTAGTGTGTTATAATATTTTATGAACTTCCCCAATAATTCAAATTTTCTATTTGTGTTTTTAGCAGTACTATAGATTGGCTTTCTCAAAAAATATATTTTTTTTCTTTTTTTTATTTTTAATCTTAGCTGTTATTTATTTTTATATTTATTGTATTTATTTCCTTAATATATTTTTTTTCTTTCTTATGCTGGTTATTTACTTTTTAAGACAAGTAAATAACTAAATTTCAAACTTTGTTCTGCAATTGATATTATAAGTTGTAGATTATTTTTGAGTAGATTTGCTGCCATCTTTGTGTTCCATTAAATTTGAAGTATTTTTTATTTTGAGCCTAAATACTTTTCTTGTTTCCAAAATAAAATTACCTTTGAATCATAAGTTGTTACATGTATGACTTAAACTGTTGATTTCTAAATATACCTGAATATGAACAATTTAAGAGTTACACAATCTCCTATGAAAAAACAGTTACCCCTGTGGCATTGAGTACTAAGAATTTGTACAGAGATTACCTTAGAAAACAGTAAATGCATTTAGAAACAATATGCATATCTACTACACAGTTCTGTGTATATACATTAAACATATATTTTGTTTATTTATTTTGTTATTCATTTTGATTGAAAATAATTTTTTCATAGAATATATTTTTAGCTTCTCCTTCCCCATATCCTCGCAGATGCTCCCCACCTCCCAATCCACCCAACTCCATACCTTCTTTCTTTTTCTCTTTAGATAAAAAACAGACAAATAAAAATGAATAAAAAGTAAAAGAAAAAGAACATGTAACACACACACACACACACACACACACACACATATATGTATATATACACACACACAAACACACACACACACCGTAAACTAATGAAAACATGAAAGACAGACACCAGGATATGAAACCAAAAGATTAGTAAGGAAAAAAAAACACTACAGAAATGACATTCAGTTTATTTGTTGGCCATCTACTGTCAGGCATGGGGCTTGTCCTCAAGTATGGTTTGAATACCCAGTGAGACTCCACTAGAAAAAAATCGAGTGTTTTCTTCATGAGCAGTTGTCAGTTAGAGATAGGGTCTTGGTTGTAGATGGGAGATCATGTCCACTTACCTCTCCTAGTTTTTGGACCTCATCTATCTTGGACCTGGGTAGACTCTGTAGATGCTACCATAGTTTCTCTGAGGTCATATGTGTATCTGGATTGTTTAGTCTAGAAGACACAGTTTCCTTGGAGTCATCCATCCCCCTGGCTCATAGAATCTTCCTACATCCTCTTCTGCCTCGTTCCCTCATTCCTGATGGAGAGGCAGGATGGATATAGACATCCTATTTAGAACTGAGTGTTCCAAAGTCACTGCACAATGTCCACTTGTGGGTCTATGTGTTAGTTCCTATCTATGAAACAGGAAGTCTTTGTGATGATGTCTGAGAAAGACACTAATCTATGGAGATAGCAGAATGTCATTAGAAATCATTTTATGCTATATTTCTTTAGTAGAATGATGGTATTTGGCTTTCTGCTAGACTGATGGCCAATCTAGTCTCAAGATACTTTGATACTTGAATACTTGGATACTTGATGCATGGGTTCCATCCTGTGAAGTGAGCCTTAAATCCAATCAGAGAGCGGTCAGTACACCTACAACATTTGTACCACTACTGACTGCATCAGCACATCCTGAAAACAGGTGACTGTTGAACACAGATTTTGTAGCTGCATTGGTGCTCACTTTTCCCCTTTGGTAATGTGTAGAATACTGTCCAGTACTGTGAACACTGATCAGTAGGGATGAAAGCTTTAGTTAGGCACCAGCTTGACGTCTTCATGCTACTCATTTTTTCTCAAACCTATTATTTTATTCTCATCGTGTAAAAATAAGACAATAATCTATCTTAAAATGTTTCATTTAACATCAAATTTCTATTCTGTATATTTTGATGCTGTATTACATGGAGTCTGCAAATTTAGAATTAATTGAAACAAATCACACTGTCATTTTCATGTTCTAGGTTTCTAGCTGTAGAATTTTTATCTTAGAAAGGACTTGTCTGATATTAATGTATATAGCATTGCTTTTGTTTTGTTTTGTTTGCTTGTTTGTTTACTATCATTCTGTCTCAGACACGAACTACAGCCTCAGAAATCATTTAGAGGTTGAAGTAAAAGAAGCGGAAAGCAAAGTTTGGTCCACCACATGTGCCTGTTAGTGAATTTCAATACTTAGGCAGTCCAGCCTCAGTATATAGAACCACAGGCACAATTATCCTCACAGCAAAGTTCAGTCACTGTCCTGAGTTCACCACGTTTTAAATTTCTTTTCTTTATTTTAATTTTTCTTCTCTCATACAACTTAGAGATTATATTCCGCCCCTCTTCCTCCCCTCCCTCCACCCACCATTCCTTCCTATTTCCCCCAGATCTACCCTCAACATGACCCACTAACCTAATGGTCCCCACCACTTCTCCCTGAGAAGAACCTCCCTTGGGGGTTGCAGAACAAATGGGGCATGGCATAGCAGGGTGGAACAAAGCCAGGCATCAATTCCTATATCAAGAGTGGGCCAGACACCCTGAGAGGAGTAAGAGAGTCTCAAAGGTCAGGTCAGTAAAATGGTCAGAGACACCCCACTCCAGTCTGTAAGTGTTTTTCAAAGACACCAATCTAGACAGCTGTGTGATTTGCGGATCCTACAGGTTCCATGTCTATGGCTTCAGTCTTTGTGGACCCCTAGGAATGTTGGTAAGTTGGAAATGTGGGCCTTGTTCTCCTGGTGTCCTCACCCTCACTGGTTTCCACCATCCATCCTCTCCGTCTTCTGTAAAATTCCCCAATCTCAGTACAATGTTTGGCCCTGGGCCTCTCCATATGCTCCTCTCAACTGCTGAGGGGGGCATTTCTGGTGAGGACTGGGTTAGGTACCTATCTATGAGAAGAGTGTGACATTATTAGAAATTGTCTCTGAATTATCCAGTCTCTAGTTCCTGTTTTGTCCCACAGTTGTAGGCAGGGGTTCCCTCCTTTGGCAAGGAGTTCTGTTTTTCCATTGTCAATAATGATCTTACAGGGCGGATACCCATAAGTCAGAGGTTTCATGACTGGGCTGGTGTCCCAGTCACACCACTGAAAACCATTCCTGGCCACAGGAGATGGCCTGTTCAGGCCCTATTCTCCATTACTAGGGATTCTTGTTAGAGTCTTCCTCATAGATTCCTGTGAGTTGCCACTAAACTAGGTCTCTGGATCGCTCTTGGTGATAGGATTTGCTGAAGGGGGTGGAGGCAGGAGGATCACATTTTAAATTTCTTATCCCATAGCATGTACCCATTCTGACTTAAAAAAATAATGTTTTTTTCAAATACTGATGTGAATATCTAAATAGCTGTACATGTATACGTCCCTGCACATATGTAGTAAACCACTGTATCTTGAAGCTGTATTGAATGGAATTTTCAAGTTTGGGCTTATTACATTTTTTTATGTTGAAGCACTTATCTAGTTTTCACCTCAGTCCACAGAGCTCATCTAAGTCTGCACAGGTTTCTTGAATCTTTGCCTTTCTAGATTTTTGATCAGTAGTCTAGCATCCCTTCTGAAAAGCATCTGTTGTAGTTACTGCTCGCTGTTCTGAGAAAAAAGACTAAATTAGAAAGTTCAAATACTCTTGATGAATGAAGTCATATCTGTAGTTGCTGATGTGGGTGTAGATTCACCCAGATGTAGATGTTAGTTCAGAGTAGAGGAAGGTTTATTCTTTTGTCTAATTAAATAACAATTTCTTGCCCAGAACGCTAGAGCCTTGGAACATTTTGTCCTCTTTAAAATCTAGTCTTAATCCTTAAACTGGAAGCCTTCAGCCTTCCTACAATCTAGAACATTTTAAAACTGCTAGCCCAGACCTAGAAGGCTTCAGCCTTAGCTGTCCAATACCCACTGCTGACAGAGCCACTCTGACTAGCTCCTTCTGAACTCTGAATCTTCTGCTTCATCTCACTCTCTGTTCTGGGTTTTTTCCTGTCAAGCTCTGCTGTTTCTCTGTGTCTCTCCCTGAGCTCTCACTGCTCCATTGTGCTTCTGTAACTGACTGCTTCAACTGGTTTCTGTGTAACAACTGTTCCTCTACTGACTCCTCAGCCTGATTCTCAACTAATATCTTTTGCTGACTGCTTCAACTGACTCTTCAACACACTTCCATACCTGACTCTGACTTCTCTGCAACTCTCCTAAACTGATCTGAGAGCCTGCCTTTTCTCATGAGAGTTTGGCATGTCCTTACTCTGCTTATTCTTCCTCTGTTCTGATTAGTCACTTTGTGTTGTCGACCATTCATTCTGACTGATCTCAGATGTTGCTTCCTGTGTGACACTGATTCCTGAGTTCTGCTTCCTGTGTCTGCTTTCACTGTTTTTTCTAGGGATTAAAGGCATGGCCCACCACTGCTTTCTGACTGCTGGATTAAAGATGTATCTATATTCCATGCAAAACACACCAGCCTCTGAAAGTAGCCCCTGGAATGCAGACCTTAGCTTTCACACACGGCTATTTCTCTACAAATATCCCTACAATTTTCCCTTTCTTGGAACTTCTTATCTCTGAATATTTACTTCAGCTACAAAATTTGCTATCTACATTTGCAGAACAATATTTATGTTCCATAACCATTATATTAGCCCATTCTTACAAAAAGTAATTGCTAAGTACTTCTTATTTCCAATTTACAGGGGAAATGTTTTTTAGGGCAAGTGTCTTAACCAAAGCCACTATTAATTTGAAAACCATATTTTATCTTACATTACACTAAGTTTAAAAAACATGTATGTATGTATGTGTATGAGAATATATATATATATATATATATATATATATATATATATATATATATATATATATATATATATCCATCCCATGACACAAGGTTTCTAAACTCAAGGGCCTTGAGACACTTCCAAGATAAAGTTCTCTATTGGTCTTGTTCATTTTTCATTCACAGGCAAGCCACTATTCAAGAACATCTCATACTTACATGCTCAAAGTGATCTTTAAAAAAAATTTCTCATGCACTGGTTCCAAAAATGTTGATGTAATTTAGGGAAAGAGATTTTGTTTCATGGTAAATCAAAGCACAAGGACTTATTTTTCCATTTCAGGAAAACCAGCCACTAGTTCCCAGGTCAGAGAGTTGATTTGATTTACTGTTTTTAGTGCCAAGTTTCCCATGTTCAACTTTTAGAAATAAGGAAAAGTGGAAGTTATATTTTAAGAGCTTTCCCTTAAATAAACTGATACAATATTTGTTTAATTGCACATTGGGCAAGATTTCCATTTTCTTGTGATAAGAGAAATGTTAGTTCCATAAAATGACTATCTAAGCATCATATTACAGTTTTACTCCTCCACAGCATGCATGCTCTCCAGTCTACTTAAGAAAATACATGAAGACCATGGACACATGCTTCCATTTTTATAAGAAAATATTTTTTATTAACAAAAGTACAAATCTGTGCTACTGTCTTTAGGTGTTCATAGCTTATATTTATTTAGTGTGTCAGTGACTGTGCCCTTGTACATGGGAAATGGAGGTTAAGATTGATATTGGATGCATTCCTCACTCACTGTTCGCCTACTGTGTGTGTTTTCATGAGTGTGTAGGTATATATTTTTGGAGACCATGAATTAGCAACTGTGTCTTTCTCCAGTATTCTACACATAGTGAGTAAGAGCCTCCCACTGAACCTGGAGTATATCAATTATTTAAGTAGAGTAGCTGGACCAAAGACCCTGGGATCTTCCTGCCTCTGCCTTCCATCACCTGGGTCATAGACATCCACCAAGGCTCCCAGATCTACATAGATGTTAGGGAGACAGACACAGGTCTTCATGGTGACGTATTTTGCCCATGAAGCACTGCTCCATTCCTCATTTCTATTTTTTAAATAAATTTTAGTCTATTTTTGATTACTTGTGAAATTTGCAGTACCAGATAGAATTTACTTGTACAACTTATGAATCTCTTTTTCTTTAAATCCAGTTAAATAAAAAGATCAAACATGTGTTCAAAATTCATTGTTTATTTGTATTTCATCATCTAGTAATATTAATTATATCCCTTATATCAAACTAGAAATTCTTTGATTTATTCTATAAAATGTCCTTCTGTATATATTCCTAAGTATGCAAACCACAAATCAGTATAATTCTCCTTGTACTGTATATGTTTTCAGGACTGACCATTAGTGAAAAAAAGAAGCCATGAATTTTGAAGATAGAAAGAAGAGTATAATGGAGAGCTTGTAGGAAGGGAAAGGAAGAGAAAGATGAAATTATAACCCAAAGACTGAAAGAAATTCATTTTTAAGAAGTCATGGTTAGGTATAGTAGGATACATATACCACATGTCAAGAATCCTTATTTACATAGACAAATGCCACAAAAAAATCGAAGTGTTTCTTAGAAATGAAAACAAAAGTAACAATTTGCTAGTAAACATCTGTTGAAATGAATTACAGTTACAGCTGTAAAGGTGGAAAAATCTTAAATGCAATATGAAATGAAATCAGACAAAAATCTATTCACTCTCTAATTCTACCTTTATAAAGTTCAAATAAGACAAAACCATTATATTATTTAGCAATAAATTTCACATAGTATAACTGTAAATAATTTATGCAAAATATTACCATGAAAATAGCCATTTGGTTTAGGTAGCGTTCAAGTCTTGCTTATAGCCTGGTAGTAGTTTCTTAGATGTTAACCTTATTATAATTCAGTAAATTATTAACTTAAATTTCAATTTTACATATGTGATATTTCATCATTTTATGATTTATTTGGGAGAATAAGAACATAAAATTCCTCACTCAGATTGAGGCACATTTATGTAAGTGTCTACCAGTAAAACACGAGGACATGAGTTTGGATTCCCCAGTACTCATGTAAAAGCTTGATGTGGTGCCACGTGCTGGGGTGATATTTGGCAGAGGCAAGCAGAGTTCCAGAGCTTGCTGGCCAGCCAGCCTTGCCAACTCCTAATCTTTTGGTTCAGTGTGAGATTGCCTCAAAATTTAATCTCAAGAGTGACAAAAGATACTTGCACGGAACTCTTATCTCCTCATTCACATGAACAGGTGTGCATGTGTGCCCATACAAGCACACACAAACACCTATATTACATAAAGACTTACACTCTTAAAAATCAGTACTGTTTTTTTAAGTTCCTAGTGTTACTGCATAAGGAACTATATTGACCAATTTCATTAACATGTAAGTTTATATATACTGTTAAAGGAAAAATATCTTCATTGATGAAAAAGACAATAATGCTAATTTTCACTATGGGAAGCTCGTTTTTCTTCACTACTAAGATGCATAAAGTACTAGTTTCCCACTTATGGAAATATGGTAGGTTATCAGTTAAATTATTTTTCTTATAAAAAGAGTTGAAAGTTATCCACTAAAGTGAATGCAGTATATTTTCATTTTGTTTACATATAATAAAAACATGGTTAGCCATTTTGATTCCTGATATTCTTTGGATTATTAGCATATTATAGGGAAATATATAATTTTTATCAAATATAGAGACAGTTTTCACATTCTTATTTCATCATCCATTCAGTATATACAGAATCTTGCTGAAGAACCAGGACTACATGTGTGTGATTTGCTTTCAAATCCTTTCAAATCTTAGGACCACTGAAGATTAAACAGCTTCATTCTAATAAAAATGGATCAAATGAAAACTCTGTCATTCTAAATGCAGGGAGTTAGGAGTAGAAATATTAAGATGATATGAATTCTCAATTTTACTTAGCATAATTGTTTCTCATGAGTTATTCTTTTAAAATTTAGTATTTATAATCATTTAGTTGATTCAGGATCATTGAAAGGCATATTGACAGTCTGCTTAGTTTTAATTATTTGCTATATCCATTTTGATTTTGTTATATTTGGTCACATATATCCAAAATGATTGAGCACTTAGTATAATTTCAGGACTACAATATTGTTAGAAATAGGTAGCAAAGTTTATGAGTTTCAAAAATAATTTAACAATTTGATTGGGAGAAGGAAGGGAAAAAATGCAGCCCTTTAAAATGCCTGAGGGAATGTATGCAAGTGGAGGGGCTAAGTGATTATTTAAGTATATTGAGCTGACCGAACTCATCAAAATGGCATTAGTTGAAGATTTAGTCTATATGTAGATGGTAAATGAGGCTACAAACATTAAATTATAATTAAATCTATCAATGGTATTCCTCTAGAAGAATATATAAAATGTTAAGGATGCACCACCTAAGAGATGAATCTAAAAATACTAATGTACAGGGACATGGCAGGAGAATGTTCAGATGAAAGAATCGAGTAACATGAAATCAAGGCACATATGCTCCAAGAGGAGGGATTCGATAGCAATATAAAGACTTAAGGTAAGAGTACACCTCAGGGATTTAGGAAAAGTGCATTCACGGCTGACATAAGAAAACTTTCAGGAAATTGTTGGGTAGTTTCCATGCCACAGTGAATTGAAGGATGTGCAGAAATTAAAGGAAGGCTAGGAAAGGAGACTATGGACTACTTTTTCAAGGGCTTTGCCCTTTCAATGGAAAATTGAAATTTGAAATTTGAAAATTTGAAAATTACAGGAACTTAGGTCAATGTATATGACAATTCTAATAAAGAGCCAATACAAATATGTAAAACTGCAAAGAAAACAGGAAGTGAAAGATAGAGATGATTTTCAAGGCACTATACCCAAGGTGAGAGGGTGGGAAATCCAGATACATGTTGAAAGGGTTGGCTTCAAGCTGAAGAAACAATGTATTTGTGAAGCAAGTTTGATTGGAAGAATTGGAAGCAGTGGTTGCTGATGACTCTTTGTTTGTAATGTTTGAATGATAGTTACCATCTTTCTTGCAAATAGTTGATAGGTTAAGTGAGAAACAAATTCGCATAAAGAGGAATAAACATGAAGCCATGCTTTTCAGAAACAAAAAAATAAAAGGAGAGCTACAGAAAGGAAAATAAATTGGTTCAATATGATAATTTTTGTTTTTTAGAGATCAAATTTATTAATTTGTATTTACTGTATTTTATCACTTTTAATAACTAATATCTGTATGTCTCTGTGTGGGAATAGGCATGTGAACACAGGTGCCCACAGAGACCGGAGGAGATCTGCAGCTGGTGTGACCCACCTGACAGGAGTGCTGTCAACTAAACGTGGGTTCTCTGCAAGTGCAGTACAAGTGCCTAATCACTGAACAATCTCTTTAGTCTTGGAGAGTTTTCAAGGAAGATATGATATGAAAGAAAAATTATACAAGAACTGTGAGGCAATAAGAAAGACAGATTGCAGACCAGGGAGTCTAGGTGTGTTTGGAAAGAAATTAATTGAGGCTGACAGAAATCGGAGGAAGGACAAAGAGAATAAAGGTGTTGATTCATGTGGACAACAAGCATGATTGAGTAAAGCATTCAGCTCAAATAAATTGTTATAGAACAGTGGATTTTAAGATTTTAGAGACTCACCAGTTCTAGGTGAGGGAAACCTTCAAGTTTGACTGGTTGGTTACTGTAATGAAAATTTGCAAATCTTTCATACTGACATAGACATCCCTCAACTTCCCATATGGTTGTGCACTCTGTCTTCAAGTATTTTTGTTGGTTTGATTCCATTTACCTAGTGTTACAGTTGGAACAGAAAGCTTCCCTCCTAGCTCACATAGAATCCTTGGGCACCACTGGTAGCACTGTTTTAGAAAACAGTGAAATGTTCAGATGTAGTCTAGTCAGAGAAAGTACATCAGTGAGGCTTGTTATTGAAGGTTATGCCTGGTTCCCACTCCTCTCTCCCTCTGTTCTGCCAACATCATGTTTGTTTTCCAAGTGTGACCGGAATCAACATAGCCAAAAATGTGAACTGAGACCTCTGAAATCACCAGCTAAATATATCCTACCTTAATTTTTTTTTCATTTTCAGTATTTATCAAGGAAATGTGAAGCGCACACACCGTATTCCATTGTCCCTTTATCTACATTTGTAAAATCTATTCAGGTTATGTAAATTAATTTAAAACTACTTTCTTCAAGTCTTTCCTCATCACCTCTGGCTATTGGGATTACTTCCTACCCCAAATCAGAAGTGGAAAATGTGTTTCCTTTTCTTTCCCACATGAGCTACCCACACACACTGCTGAAAAGTACAAATTAAAGTTTCCACACCATAAGTATTTTTTTTCCTTCAATGACTACAGGTTAAACTACATACAGTCTAGCATGTTTTATGTGTGGCATGGGAAAATTCTAATCTAGAATATGTATTACAGAATGTTACAAGAGGGATCACTGACATCAGATATACACACAGGTGCAGATGCAGCTCCTTCCTCACTAAATATTTTCCCTGTTCCTAAAGCTATGCTAGTAGCACCCACATGTACTATTCAGATGTATATATTTAGAAAAACAAAATAAGGGGAAAAAAACATTTTGATACAGATAATCTAGATTGAGTAGTGTTTTCTCATAAAATGTGTCTTGTTAAAGATTGAATTCTTAATGACTTCTTGATAAAGATAGATATGTCTATTTTATAAATACCACAGCAGATTGATAAATACTCTATTATACAGAAATAAATTAAGCAATAAAGAAACATCAGTACATATTTAATAGCAAACGTATAGAAATATGATTCTTCTACAACTTCCATCACGTGGGAGAAGGCAGACATAATCCCCAACCATCACATCCATCACTTTACTCTGTCAATTTGAAGTGGTACTGATCAGGAAGTTTTGAGTAATATGCATGTCACAACCTCAGAGGAGAGAACTGATTTGACTTGTCTATTTGTTTGTACATATTTTGAATTTTTAAAATGACACAATACAACTTGAAAAGGAAACATTTGATTGCAGGAGTTTATATGTACTCTTTATCTGTTTCCATAAACCTTTTTAAAAAATCTATATTTGCAGAATTTTTTTCTTGGACGCCTTAACAAACAAACACTGAAATCAGTTTGCCTCTCCACTTACCCTTTCATAATGTTCGTGACACAATCCTGTGTAATTTGACACCTTGGAACTTTAAACAGACTCAGAATCTTTTGGACCTTTTAGCCATCATCAATTCACATAGTGTGCAGTAAATCCAGCTCAAAATAAACAACACAGATGGAACCGAAGCGTACAGTACAATGTCAGCAGTATCCACAGATTGACAGAGCTAGTTAGGCTGCCAGATGCACAGAATGTTGTTCTATCTCCTTGTTCTTTATAACTGGACTTGATGGAGTACATCAGTGTCAAACTCCTTGCTGGTTTCCACACGCACACGCACAGAAATGCACCCGCATAAACACGCACATTCCTGCGCTCTATATCAACGGAACCATCTGCTCTCAGCTTTACATGTGGTAGCTAACTAACTATCCTACTGTGCCTGGTCTCACCGACTGCTTTCCCTGGAAACAAATGACAACAGTTTTTATCTTGTGCCCTCCTTGGCATTATAAAATAAGGCTCTTAACATTTCCATATGCATATATTTTACATGCATTTTTTTTCTCCATTTTATTTACTGAATCCCCAGGGAATGGCAATCTCCTTTTTTTTATACCACTCCTAAATTGAGGTTTTTCTATGTAACTTCACATATACGATTATTTCTTCGAACTAAGATTATATGAAAAAAATATGTGTAAAACCAATGGACCATAGGATCATTTTTCTCCCCAACATTATTTTGTATGTGTTACTTGCAAATGAGACTGTAAAAAATGTGAGGAAGTAATAAAAGAGCACCATTCGTTCCTTTTCACTGTCCATGGATGCCATTCCACTGGCAAGGATGGCCATGCTGGCATTGGGATGAGTGGATCATATAAGCATAAATTATTTCCATACACAAGGTTCCTGCCTGCATCGGGAAGCTCATGTGTTATACCATTCCCAAATGCAAAATGTTGCCTGTATTGACCTTTAGGTCACCTCATATGGGATCTAGATGAGATATAAGATATTTTAAAAAAAGAAAGACACTTTTCCAACTTAGAAATTTCAATTGTAAAGTATTTTCAAAGCATTTTATCTATTTGAACTTTGAGTCTGAAGTGGCAGATGAGGATACCCAACATGAGGTAATAGAGACATGACCCAGGTTTGGAGTACACCAAATTTCTCTTCCTGACCTGTTTTCACGTCTGGCATCTGTCTTCATGACAATCTCTCTGGAAGATCTATAGAAATTATATTCACCTTCTGGTAACTAGGTAACATAATCTCCTGGAGGCTAGCTAATTGCAGCCCACAATAACCTCACATACTGTAACTGTTAAATTTTTCATTTCATTCAAATTATTATGGATCAGTGGAGAGGGTATTGATTTGATTCATTAACAGATTCCCAGTGTGTTCCAAGGTTAATGATTGCATGTATCTCAATTACATCCTTAACAGGTTACACTGTAGAATTGGTTTAAACTGCTTTGTACATTGTGTATCTTTCTTAGCTGAAAGATTTCTTAGCAATTCGCATTTTAACACATTTTTCTCCTCTTCCTAAAACTACAAAATTGTTTGATGAAACGTATCAAGACAGTCCAATAATAAAACTCAAAATCATTTTGTGCTGTCTGTCAAGAGCAAGAGGATAGCTGTTTGAGTCAGGTAAATACTCTGCAGTTCACGTATATTTAAAATATTAATCAGTGCGGAGCAAGAGTTGATCATGGTAGAAAGGCTGTTGTTTCTTTATAACTTCATCTGAATGCACTTGGAATGCAAATCTTCGTGGAAAAGCAGAACCAGAATATATTTTAAGTCACATATACCTCAGACTCATCTTAGCCGCTTTAAAAAACAAACAAACATCAAATTATTAAAGGCACAATATCCATACATCTTTGTTTAGAATGATATTAAGTAACTCTGGACCAATTCACAGGTCTGCTGGCTGTTTCTGCCATGGATCATGAGGCAGAAAGAGAGAGAGAGACATTCCAGGGTCTCCAGAATAAATTGAAGACATTGTTTTTGACAAACAAAAAAAGGGGGTGATTGTTTTATTTTGTTTCATATGGGTTTTTAAAGCCCTTCTGTGCTCTCCTTCACCCCTCTGCCCTTTCTACTACTCCCGAGCCTACTTGATTCCCTGTGTTTAAACCACTGAAACTTCCACCAAATCCTGAACTAAAATCGTTGAAGCTGGAGACTAACTGTGCTTTCCTTTTTGTTTATTTTTTTATGAGAAAAATCATCTTCTTGCACACATTACCATAAAGTCTGTAATAGGATTTACATTGTAAAGACTATTATTGCTTTTACACTCCACTTGTATTCCAAACAAGCAATATGCCAGACACCTTCTGGAACCCTCAAGATTCTGACAGAGATTGGGGACTCAGAAGCCAAATGGGAATCATCAGGAGGAGACTTCAGTTATACAATCCATTAAATAAAACAATGGAGCCTGCAGCTGAGCTATTAAAAAGAGTAGAGCAATTTTTTATTTCAATGGCTACATTTTATTTCCTCTTCTGAGTGACTGTTAACAAAGGGCCGCTGAAAGGACTGGATAAAAAGCAGGCGTCAGATGCAGGATCCATGAGTTAAACAACATTATTAGATACAATTTCATAAAATCTAGTTGCTTTTTTGCTACTAGAAATCATGTCCTTTTGTCAACTTGTGGTCACATCAGCACTTCTGCTGATATAATTTGCTCCAGCTGCAGAGCATAGCTGGCCTGCAAATCAAGAACCAGAATGAGGACAGGCAGGAATAACTCAATGGCTTGGATAATGTGCAAATCACTACACTTCGAGCTATTAGTCTACTTTTTTTTTTTTTCAGAATATTTGGGAAGAGGAAACATTTATCTTTAGCTAAACAGCCAATCAGCCACCCTCTCAAGAACTGGTTTTTCTGGTTATCTTTCCCTAAAGTCTAAACATGCTGTGATCCTTTATAATCATGACATTATATTTTGTTTTGTTTTGTTTTAATCTGCTTTGCCCGTCATGGAAGGTAATACAAGCACCGAATTCCAAGTAGTTACTACTTTTCTCCAATACCCCTAAAAATATTCTTCAGATTAAAATAAATATTCCTAAGCATCTTGTTTATCATTTTTGCATTTCAAGAATTTTTCTCTGGCCTGCTATGTACAGGTTTACAAAATAACACACACCCTTCTGTCAACAAGCTGCTCTAAATTCCTCAGTTCCAGACAGAAAATGAACCCAGTCTCAACTGAGATGTAATACTATTTATTAATTCGGGCATGAATTGTAATGGTAGAGGCTTAACCAGTCATTCAGCCATGGAATTTTGGGCTTCTCTCTTTGCCATATAGGAAAATCTATTGACTTACATGGAAATCAATTATAATTGGATCTCAACCGTTTAAAAGTTCAACTCTAATTGAACATTCAGCAATCATTCTGTGTGCAAAGAAGAGTTTCTAAACAAAACAAAGCTCAAGTACTCCTGCATATCTAAGCAGATCGATATAGATGGTGAGGAAACAAAAGAACCACCAACAGCATGGACAGCTTGCAGGAGTTAAGTAAATATTCCCCATAACAAGAGCACTGCACCCACTGCATGCAGAGGCAACTCCAGCCTGCTGTATGCCCATGTAAGTGAGTGGTGTTTTCTCTTCTAGACACTGCAACCTTCTAGTGCTGGGTGCAATCAGAATTGAAACCTCATCATGTTACCTGTTGCCTTTGAATATTCATTGCTGCAGTCGGGTACCCAAATCTGACATTGTGGGTAGGACATTAGCTTTATCTTTGCAAAGCAAGTGCAACATTTCATGATCACTGAGCATGTTTTCGGGAAACATTGTTTTCGAGAAGACAAAAAGAAGGAGTGAGCCACACTGCCCTGACACCAAATCTGTCAGCCACTTGACAGAATAGCACAGTGAGGTGGAAATGGGTCCAGTGCCTTTCATTTTTTATAAATTCAAAACACATTTCATAGACGAATTTGCAAAATCTCAGAACTAAACTTAGTTCTCGGATCAGAATGGAAGTGATAGGTTTTTTTTTTTTTCTTCTTTCTTTCTGAGAGACATGTGGGCAGTTTTCATTCATCCTGAAAGCTTTAGAAGCTGGTGTCTCTCAGGTGCATGTCACCAAGCCTCAAGGGCTTTCTCCTGTAGAAGCAAGTTGTAACTTCTGCTTTGAGTGAATGAGCTTCACATCTTTTGGATATATGGTATGATATGAACACTTGAACTATTTCTCACTTTGGGTGGGTGGCAAAATTATGGTTTACTTAAAGTAGAATGGAATTTTATATGATATTGACTGACAAAATGCAATGTTTAACTATGACATTAAATTGCTCCCTTTGTTCAAATAAATGAAACACAAAATGAACGAATTTCAAAATGTTTTTATCTTTCTATCAAGGGAAAAAACACACAGTTTACAGGAGAAATAAAATGTTTCATGAAACAAATTTTGACATCTCTAACCATTCTTTCCTAGTTTGCCTTTAAATGGCATCCGTTTGTGTGGAGCTAGATCCAAAAGGCCGAGGAGATAGGGGGCATTACATCTGCAAGGCTGCTCTAGATTTTTATGGTTCTCTGCATAACCTAGAGCAACCCTTTCTTAATCATCATTAAACCATAAATTCAAAATGTAGGTTAATCAAATATGAAAGCCACTTTTAAAATGTCAGTATGTCTACACATATTTTAAGACAACCAAATTACTACTCCTGTAACATTTTTTTTCTCTCTCTTTTTTTTTATTTCTTTATTGAGATAGTCTCACACAACCCAGGCTAGACTATAACTCATTCTCCTCTAGGAGAAGGTAATTTTAAGTTCCTGCTCCTCCTCCCTCTACTTCTCAACTGTTAGGATCACAGGTGTGCACTATCCCACCTGGCTCTTTCTCATATTTTAAATGATCCTCTAGTATCTTGAACTTTTGTCTAGACTGGAATAGAAAGAAAAACAAGCAATAAGACATTGTTCCTAGCCTTTTCTTTCATTAAAATAAAAGGAGATAGTGAGTTTATTTTGTTGATGTCAAAGTTGGTAATGAGTTTTTCTATTACTAGGCAAGTGTTTGTGGCAGCCACACTCAAACAGAATGATTGTTATTTAGTTTACAGCATTAGTATAATTGTTTCTTTAACAATGTGTCTTCTAGAATGTTGTACTTAGAAGTCATATGTCCCATAGTTATGTAAAGGATACTTATGATACTGCATGTCTTGCTTTGCTGAACTGCTTCATAAAGTTCCAGTGTGAAATGGGAAAGAAAAAGATAAAGATATGAAAAAATACCCTACCAGATTCAGAGAATCATAGTTCAAATATTAAAATCCAACATGTTCCCAGCTTATATATTATTTTGCCAGTTGATTTTGTTGACACTTGGCCTTTCAAATAAAGGACCAACTTTATCACAATAGCAAATAATCTGCATTTATTATAATTTTAACACATTTTTGTCAGTCCTTATATGCTAACATTCTATTAGGTATGTCTATGGAATATAATGATAAGAGGAGAAATCTTATCTTTGGACTTGCTGAAAAATCCATTGATGTGATACTGCTAACAGGAATAGCCAACCCTAACATCACAAAACTGCATGTGTAGGCTTAATTGCAGAAGTAAATACAAAATTAACAAAAAAAAGTAAGATGAGAGAAAGAGAGACCAACAGAGACAGAAACAGAAAGGTAGAGTCAGAGATACATAGAGAGAGAGAGAGAAAGACAGAGAGAGAGAGATCCCTTAAACCCATTTCTGTGACCTATTCTAACTTTTTGTCAGCTTTTAGAAGATTCGAAGTCCACTCCCTTCTTGTGGTGTGTTATATGGAAGATCTGTTGACTCAAGAGTCACTGCCAACACAGGCATCATACCTTGCTTACCAGGGATGAAATAATAAAAATACTTAAGGCAAAAGAGAACAATCAAATCTGTAGCATTCATGTTATTGAGAACTGTTGAGTTTTCACAGGCATCTCCAAAGACTTGCAGACTTCCCAGGAGTTCACAGCTGTCCTATGAATGCCAGGGAGCTTGATACAATACCACTTTGATATACAGGAGCAAACAGGCTTTGCTTAGACAGATGATGAAACAAATGATTATGAAACTTTCTCATGCTGATTTTCCTAAGGATGTTGTATTGCAAAAACTGATGGACTCTATCTATTGACAAAGAGTATCATATTATGATTCATTTCATTGACCATGAATCTGACAATTGTCTTTAGTACTTTGCCTTTTCTTCTTCTTTGTTGGTGATAATTGTTTACAAGTTTGGATAAAGATCTTATAAAATCTAAAGTAATCCAACTACTACTCTATTAATTGTGCTACGGTATGCATAAAAGACGTCTTGAAAATTTTTGTTCTTCTTGTATAATTCTTGTATAGTGAACAGCAGAGGTCATTGAATGTACCAGGATGAGGAAACATGCAGAGTTGAAGTCAAATATAACTGAATTATAATGTTAAGAAGGAAGCAGACACTTCACAATTTTCTGAAATAGACATATCTAATAAATGAACAATTTCTACCACCAAGTATTAACTGATTATGAATTTGTTGATTGCATTCAAGAAAAGCAATATTCAAATGTTTGTGTATTTTAACCTCATTGGTCCCACTGGTTCACTGTACTGTTGATATTAATAATTATTATTCCTTGAGTATCAACTCTTTCTTAGGTACTTTATGATTTTCTATGCTTTTACTTTCTGATGATATTAATCACTCAAAATGTGATTTTTTTGTTCCCAGATTTTCAGTGCACACACTGAAAAATCTCAAATGATTTTGGTTGACTCATCAAAGTGCAGGTGGAGTACTGGCAGCCTTCCAAATGCTATACATGAACAAATACTTGAAATTTGTGAATGCCATTTTGCAAGTCGGCCTCTTCCCAAACAAGAAAAAAAATTGTTATAGACTTTACAAATGTGATTAAGTATCCTGATATAGGTAGATAGACCTGAATCATTTAGATGGGCTCAAAGTACAAGGGCATGCACATTTGTAAGAAATAGTAATAGTAATTTTATGTGGTGTGTGGGGGTGTGTGATGCCCCTCTTTCTCCTCCTCTTCAGAGGAGAAAGAGGAAGGGAGATGATAGAAGGGAGAGGATGATAAAGGATGTCAAAAGGGGGACAGAGTAGAAATGAGCAGTGAAGACAGAGATTGGGGTGAAGGGGCCACCATCCAGTAATTTGATAACCAAGAGAAGACAAAAGGGACATTTGACTGATTCTCCCATGGGGCTGCTTGAAAGGATAGTTCTGCAAACACTTGAGTTTGATAAAGAGACTTTAGAGAGATTTCTATTGATTGAATCCACTAAGAGTTTATGATGCCATGTTATGGTGGCTTTGCTTGGAAGAACTGTACAGTGTTGCAGCATTTTCTCTGTGACAATTTTGCAGAGTACAGTGCACTAGCTCCATTGCTGCATAACAAATCACAAACATCAGTAAAACCACATTCTTTTAAAAGCGCACATAGCCATAGGGTAGACTTCCAGGTGGACTTGGTTCGGGTTTTTTGCTTGGGGTCTGCTCACGCAGAAATCAAAGTACAGCCATACTAAGAGCTTATCAAAATTTTCTATGAAGAATCAGCCTGGACATATTAGTTTACCTGTAACATCTTCCTGCCTGTGCCTTATTAATTCATGAGTAATTTTACTGATTATTGCATTCTATGTAACACGGCTTTCAGGAAGTAGCACTGGGAGCTAGAGCTTGGATGCCATTTTAGAATTCTGCCTACTCAATCAGATCTCATGCCTTTGAAATCACCATCTTTTAGCTCATGTAATACACTATCCCCAGAAAGCACACTGTCCAGAATTCCTACCAAAATGCACACATCTCATTGCTGAAAGTAATGTCAGCCAAGTTTGTCCTCATAGTCAAAGGTCTTTTATATCTAGTTGTATCTGCTCATATGAACAATAATAACTTTAAGCACTTGTTTGTTGTGTTGAACTCCATGAATTATTCCCTAATTCCTCCCCTCCTCATGATGCTTACAAAGGAGGCATAATTCTTGGGGGAAGCCTCAAGGAGAAAAATCACATGGGTGAAAGAAAGGATTGTGGGAACATCTAAGCATTCACCTAGAGAAACTGCTGAATTCATGTCTTTCTGAAAAGACTGGTAGAAAAGGGAAAAGCTAGGTCCTCTGCTTCAGTATATGACAAACTGATCTGGAGTTTCTCTTCCATGGTTTTTCATAGACCTTGGCTAATGTTGGGTTTTCACTTGAAATTGCCCCGTTTCTTGGCTCATCTTCCTCTGGATTCTCAATCGCATTATCCTATCCTCCTGGGAGCACTGCCTTAATAAATCACTTGCATTAAAATCTTTGGCTCAGGGTTCCCTTCTGGGAAGACCCAACCCCAGACGTGGAGTACACTTTGGGGAGTTTACTGGAGCCAGAAGCATTAGGGGCTTGCCACTCTAAAAGTTTGCACCTGGCAAGAAGAGAGACTTTTCAGGCTGTTTTGGGCTGTTCGTGAAGACAGCCTGGTCATCACCTGGCAACTACACTCTGGGCTGTCAATCAGTTGCCTGACCTGAGAGCGAGACTGTGTTCTGGACTCAAGGGCCTAGTTTGCCTTCCTTTAAAAGTGCTATCGAAGATCACACCATGAATAGCATGGCTCAAAAACATTCCAAAAACCTCTGGAAATAAATGCATAGATCTTCAAAGAAGTGATACAAGTTATCAGAGAAAAACATGTACTTTGAAAACTAACATCAAGACTCAAGGGAAACTACAGAAAGTATAAACTGTAATTACTAACAAATAATTAATCATACATAATGCAAGAGTCAGATATATAATATATCACTATATATTATGTTATATAATACACTCAATATATTATACAATAAATTAGAACACCTACTGTACAGTGGTGGTGCATGCCTTTACTCCAGCATTTGAGAGACAGAGGCAAGCCTATTTCCGCATATCTAGGCCATCTTCATTTACAGGGTGAGTTCCAGGACAGTTCTACACAGAGAAACCTTGTATTGAAAAAAAAAAAAAGATTCAGAAAATCTGGGGTAAGTCCTCACTCGTATGACAGCCACTCTAGAAGAAAATTCTCAGAGTTGGAAGTTTATATTTTGGTTTTGAGTAACAGAATTTACACTTAGTGTATTTTTGACTCAAAGTTGTTGAGATCAGAAATCAACAGTGTGATCTAAATATACTGAGACCAGTCACTTAAACCTTAGCTACGATAATAATAGTGATTCTGTTCTATCACTATTTGCAGCCCGGGAATAACATGTCAACTTTGTCAAAGTGGTTTTTGTTGAGCAAAACATTATTTTGATGGATTTATTCAACATAATCAGTTTATTGCATCATAATGTGTGAAGTTAAATACTAATAAGATTCTCACCGTTCCTGCAAACCATGGCTGTCCCACTATGACTAATTTATTAACTTCATAGTTTCTATGCCATATATCATTTGAAATACATCTTTCTATATTGCCATCACCTAAATCTATTGTTAAAGCAAATTTATTTTACACAATCTAACATTGGCTTTGTAATACCTTATATGTTGCAAGTTTGTGAGATTTTTGATAACACAACTTACCACACTTCACAGTTACGTTTTTGTCTCCTGTAATTCTCCTCTCTCATTTTGATTTTGTTTTTATACCTTCTGCAGGTCAATGCCACAGTCAGTACTGATATGTGAATGTCTGTCTATATGAGTATGGTGTGCCAGTTGTAGCCTTATCTGCCTTTGCCTAGACTCCAGCAGGATCCCTGACTGCTCATAAAGCTCTCTTCAAACCTGTTCAGCATTCTCTTTAACTTCATTAGCGCTTTCCACCAGCTTCAGTTGCCGTCTTCAACTTGTAATTGACTTAAATGGCAGTTTATAAATGATGCCTTTTCACAAACCTGCTCTTTCTCTAAAACCTATACTTTTGGTAGAAACTTTGTGTTGCGTGCATATAATTTTAAGCATTTAGAGTCAACAAGTCCTAGATATTAGAACGAAATTTGAGTTGTGTGTGTGTGTGTGTGTGTGTGTGTGTGTGTGTGTGTGTGATTATACACTCCACTTTCTTTGGGGAAGCATTTATTGAAAACATCAGTATCTTGGAAAACAAAAGGCAAAGTTCTATGGTAAAAACATATGATGAACTAACCTATCTTGATGAATACAATAAAATATAATTCATTCAATATATGTCCCAAGCACAGGGCTGAAGACAGCTTAATTTCAGAGAGAGATCAATCAGCTTCTGGCCCAGGTAAGGTACAGAATAGGAAACACAGGAATCCAAACAGAACTGGAAGTTCTTGGAATGTAATCAGGTTAGCAAGCTTAAGTTATGACAGCAGAAAGAAAAGCAGATGAGTTAAGTATAATGCTAGGCTGAAAGAAAGGAGAGAGAGAGAGAGAGAGAGAGAGAGAAGAAGGAAGGAAGAAAAAAGGAAGGAGGAAGAAAAGAAGGAAGAAGGAAGGTAAATAGCAACACCATGAGCTTGGTGAAGTACGCCCAACAACAGGAGACAGTAAAACAGTGTTACAAATGCAGCAGATCTTTAAATCTATCAGGACTGCACTGCTTTCAGATCATTTTCTGTGTTTAACCTATAAAATAGAGCTTTGACTTCTGAACTCAGAGGCTAAGTGTGCTATGCTTTTATTTTCTAGCAGAGATAGAAAGAAATAAGAGATAAGAAAATAGACCGTATTTGCTCTCCTCTCAATGCATACATGCTTTGTGATTTTCCTTATGAGTCATGGTCACCGTCCTCTCAGCAAGCAGGCTTCTGAAGCATGGCAAGGAAACTAAATTGCTTCTTGGGACAGTAAGAAACTCTATTGAAAGATTTCAGCAGCCCACTTGGGTTTTTCTCACTCCCTTTTGCATCATAAGTGTTGGTTTTTAGCTCAAATCAGCCAACTAGCTGATATATAGTATATTGGTCTATACTTTATTTCTGGACTCTGTAATTGCTTTTTCCCTCCCTTCTTCCCTCTCTCCCTCCCTCCCTCCCTTTCTTCTTTCCTTCCTTCTTTCCTTCCTTCCTTTATTTAACAAATTTCCCTTACACTTTTGAATACAGGCCAAATAAGTAAGAACAGACGCATTAATGATATGGTTCCTTCCCATTCTTGAGAATCTTAAACTAATATTTTAGTCCGATTTTTTTTAAGTTAGAATCATCATTAACAAACGTTTTCTTCACAAAGTCAGATAAATAGTAAGTATTTTCAGCTTCCTGGGTCCAAAAGTCTCCATTGTCACTCCTCAATTGTAACTCTGTAGCACGAAATCATCAATGGACAGTATGTAAGCAAATGTATGGGCACATTCAAACAAATCCTATTTGCTAATCCAAGTGGTAGGTATGTTTGACAACCTCTAAATTAGATGCACATTGAAACAGTATAAACAGTATTATAAGAGAGATCTGAACAGAGAAATATGAACACCAGGAAGACTTACTTACTGGGCAGACTTTGTCCTATTAATTTTAGATGTAATAGTTTTATTGCTATCTCTTCTTTTTATCATATTTTATAATACCTATTACTTATTAAACACAATAAATGGAAAGTACCTCTGCTAGGTTATCTGTTGCATTGAATGCATTGAATCAAACCAAAACATTGGCCATGAATTTTCTCTATGCATCCCTATGCATAGATTTCATACTACATCATCATTATTCTTAGAGACCCAGGAAGAGTATTTTCAATACAGCTTATGAACATTAGAAACTAAATAATAATCATAACCTCAGCCTAAAAGAAATGTCTCCATCAAATCCCTACAGAGGCTCTAGGCTCAGGGAACCCTGTGGAAGAAGGGATTCAAAGAGTGTAAGGGCCAGCGGGAATGGAGAACATCAAGGAATCAAGACCTTCTAGACATAACAGGGCTTATGCACACATGAACTCAGAGATTGCGGCCGCATGCACAAGGCCTGCACAGGTCTACACCAGATCAGATCCTAGCACTGGAAAGAGAAATGGACAGAAGCCCCCATCCTTAATCTAGAAGCTATCTCCAATGGATAGCCACTTGTAAATACCAAAATAAATCAGTTTTCTCCAAGGGAGTTTCATTGGGAAAAGAAACCACTCTTAAAGATGCACCCCATGCCCAGCAGTAGATGTCCAACACAAAACAAATTCAACAGTGACTGGAAGCTTTCTGTCTCATAATGTTAAGTCAGGGTTATTATTTTTTTTAACCTTACAGTCCTTTGTTTATATATCATGGCTTCTGGTTTGGGATTTTTATGGGATTCCTGTGTGTGTGAGTGTCTGTGTCTGCATCTATGTGCATCTCTTATGCTTTTTATTTGGCTCTTTTTCTTGTTTCTGTTATTTGTCCTATCCTGATTTGTTTGCTTTTGATTTATCATTTTCTATTTTATTATTATTCCTTAGATGCCTGCACATTTTCTAACAAGAAACCAAAAAATTGTGGATCTGGACGGGAGGGGATTTGGAGAGGACTAGAAAGAGTAGGGGTGAAAAAAATATAATCAGAATATATTATATTAAAAATATATTTTCAATAAAAAGTAATGATCATAACAACCTATGAACTTTAGCCTTCATTATAGAAAGCTAAGAAAACACTGTAAATAAATAACCAATAAGCAAATATATAAAGAGTTAGTTATAGGAACTAAAAAAATTAATATCTATAACTTATTGTTGTATAAATAATATATTCTTTACAATGTATTAAAGGGAAATATGTTGGAGAAATTACATCATCCTGATATTATGAAAACAGCAAAGATAATATTAGGTAAAGAAATGCTAGTTAATGGAATTAATATTAATATTACTTATTAATAGTAACAATTAGGCAAAGACTTGGTCGCAATATTTCACAGTGATTATCAACCAACCAGATTTATTTTGTACATTGGCCATATTGAATAATATCTAGCAGTATTTTGTGTTGTCACTTTTGAGAGGACTGTCATTTGTACCTATTGAAAAAAAATTAAGAAATCTTATTATTTTATATTTGCCTAAAATTTATATGTATGAATTTTACATATATCATTAATACATCTAAATTAATATATCTACATATGGATGGATTAAATGAAAGTCTGCCATTCTGCCATTTGTCATAACAAAACCCATATACCATCTAGCAAAACAGCATAAATCTAATAAAAAAGCAGGCATAAAAATGACCCTTGAACTACTGGTCAGGGGAGTCCAAGAGATTCCAAAAACATACATAAATATGGCTGTGACCCTTGGTTGCCTTCCAGAGATTGAAGGTCAAACCCTGGTATTGAGGAAATTATGTTCTTCACAGAGGACTCAGAGTATTCAAGCTGGATCTGACCTACGAACCTCCTTACGGGTGATTGGTGTCCATAGCGCCTGAAGTTATTCTTAAAGCTGACAAAGGCAAAATGCAATTAGCAGTTCTACTCAGCTATGATGGGTTTGAACCGCAGTAATAATCAGCATAGCTATATATTCCTAAAGATACAATAACGACACTCATATCTCAATAGTAATCAATGACTCACTAATTGGACTTAAGGCTATCCCAACATGAGGGAAAGTGTGATTGCTCCTGAAAATCTAGCCAACTACTTGGGTCTAGTGAGTTCATAGATACCATAGCAAATCCTAACTGCATTCTACATTCTTATTCTTATAGTCACAGATAAGTGTAGCTCTCAACCCTCACCAAAGAAGCTTCTCTTCATAACAAAGTTAATTACAGAAAACTACAATGGGCCACAATGCACAGAACTGATTGTAGGATGTCTAGTCTGAAAGATCCATCTAAAACAAGACTCCCACACCTAAGGCTCATAAATTGTTGTAGAGGGATCAGAAAAATTGTAAAAGACCAGAGAACCAGGAAGATTGTGTGATTATGCCTACTAGAAAAGACAAAGAAACTTCAACCTTGATACTACAACTCCATGGCTGCTGGAACAGGACCTCAACAATGCCAATGCCAATACATGCTAACATGGAAGAAGGAAATCTCACAGACCCACCCCCTCCCCAAAAATAACTATGGGCAATAACTAATAACTAATGCCTGCTGTGAGAGAAAGAACTAGTCTTTCCCAGAGGTGAGTTCTCTAATTGCTTACCTGATAGTAGTCAATGCTAAAATCATGCATGTAACACTAAACAAACTGAACAGATTGTATTCTTTCTTTTTTCTCTTTCTCCTCTTTACTTCTCTCTCATCTTTCTCTCTTTCCTTATACGTGTGTGTGTGTGTGTGTGTTTGTGTGTGTGTGTGTGTGCGCGTGTATGCTTGTGTGTGAGAGAGAGAGAGAAAAATAATCCATGAATTTGAGGGGGGCGGTAATGGGCATAGCATGGAGGTCAGAGGAAAGAAAGGGAAGAGCAGTAATTATGTAATCAAATTCTAACTTTATAGAAGAAAAAATAAAAACAGAGAATGCAAACATTTTGTGCATTAGTATTTACAATTCAAATAAAGTAATATAAAGGTTGGGCTGGAGACTTAGCTCAGGCTAGAGAAATTGTTCCATGGATATAAGGCATTCAGTAACCAGCATTGTAAAAATTGAATAAATCAAAGTGAACAACAATGAAAACTTGCTTTTTTTTTGTTTGTTTTGGTGAATTGAGATTTTGCTCTTTGAAATTACATGAAACCTGTACCCCAACTATGCTGTAGTAAGTTTACATTAAAAAAATTGGACAGAAAACTTAGTGCTGTGGAGATAATTCAGTCAGGGAAGAGCTACCCAAATACAAGGACTTGAAATTAATCCCCAGCACCCATATAAGAAGCAGAGTGTGCTGAATCCAGGGCCAACCCAACCTACCTGATGAGCATCAGGTGCTAGCAAGAGACCCTGTCTCAAAAGAAAAAGAAGACAACACCTGAGATCGACTTCCACATCTTTTTTAATCACACATAAACCTTAACACAGAAAATCATGCACACACACACACACAGAGGAAAAATAGGAGCCATTTACCTAAAACTTTAATATCTCATTCTTAGTACAAGGATCACCAAAGAGCCAGATCAATTTTAGATATATGAAATGACATGGAACTTTTGAATTTAAATTTCCTTATTATATAACACGGGATTATTTTGAATTGTAACATTTCAATAGCCATCTTCTTCATTAGGTTCTGTATACATCTTAGCTTATGATGTATATTTTATATGACAAGTACATATATACTCTTTTAAAATGAATTATAATTCTGAACATTGAAAAAAAAAGCTAGCATTACTGTTACATGTCCCATAAGGTAGAGGATAATCCCTCACAACAAAAAACTACCCAATGTAAGAGGCAAATACCAAGGTAGAGAAATTTAGGTCACCTTTTGAAACCATTTAATACCAGAGCTGGAGACGCAGAGACACATGTATCCATGTGGATCCAGGGCCAACCTAACATGATTGATGAGTCCCAGGTTGTAGTGAGAGACCCTCCCTCAAAAATAAATAAATAAATTAATTAATTAATAATTAATTAAATAGAAAAAGAGAAAAGAAAGAAAAGATAAAAGAACAGCATTAAAATAAAAACACACATTTGTAACAAATAATTCAGAGATATGCCTTTCACACAATTGATCTAAGCAATAACATTTACAAAATTACACTACAAATTACAATTATAGTATATTGGTGGTTGCATTGGTGTACACATATTGTTATCACAATAGAGACACAAGAGCTCCCTTTTCTCATCCTTTTATAGACATACTTGTCATCCTCCGAGAATAACATCATGTCGCTTCTTTTGTAGAAATGGCCAGAATATCTTAGATAGAGATTCTAATAATAATGGTCTTCAAGGCTGAGGACATAGGAAGGAAGAACTGACTGCAAAGAGCATAATGGTTCTTTCTAATATATTGAGATGTTTTATAATAAGAACTTTGTAATAGTTACAAAACTTAGTGAACACATCAGAAAGCTCTAAGTTAAACAGTTTACATGAATGGATATTACTACGTGTAAATCGTATCTCAATAACTTTATAACCACAAAACAATGGATACAGGAATTTGTGTGTTTCTGCTTGTGGATATTTTTCTTCTTTTGTTGAATAAACCCCATCACAATTTCTGTAGTCCTACACATGTTCTCTTAACCTTAAAATATTTTTATACTTGTAAAATTTGTGCCTGGAATTTATCTGTAACTATGCTGGATCCATAAACTAGAGGTGGGGAAAATAAGATAGCCTCACATTCCAAATGTCTGATCCATGAAGATGGTATGCTTGAAATGTTTAAATCACATTCATCAGCATTTTTGATACAAATCCTGTTCATGATTTTGTAGGTTTGTACAGTTTTTGTAACAAATTATTACAGATGATATTATTTTAAATTTGAATTTTCCGTTGAACAGCATTATATAAAAATAAAATTGGTCTTAAAATGTTGGTTTTGTGTTCTTGGAATTTATTAACTGTAGGTCTTAGAATTTCTGTCAATCATCAGTTTATTTGTGAGGAGTAAGAACATCATTTCTTCTTTATCCTCAATAATGATTATTAATTTTTCTGGCCTTATTACTTTGAGCAGAATTACTATTGAAATGTTAATATAACAAGCTAGTCTTGACCATTCTCTGTAGTCTAGATTTACATCTAACTTCTGATTCTGTCTCTGTCTACCAAATGCACGACATTATACTCTGAAAGTATATTCCTTTCTATCCATAATTTTCTATGATCTTTTCTTTCAAGCTGATGTAAAGTTCAGTAAAATACAGGTTTATCATCAATTTATGCATGTTTTCTTCCTCAAATTGTTAAATGAGACAATACATTACAATATATTGATTATTATATCTTCTTCCTCCTCCTCCTCCTCCTCTCTTCCGCCTCCACTTCTTATAATTCTTCTTATTTTCCTTCTTCTCCTTCTTCTTCTAATTCTTATTCTAATTCTCCTCCTCCTCCTCCTTCTCCTTTTCTTTTTTTATATTGAGTAGTCCTTGCATTTTCCCAATAATTTCATGCCTAGCTGTGGTTTGTTCCATTTACTTATATCATCTAGAATGACTTTTCCTGTTTTATTATTAATTATTTTAATTTAATACCCCCTGTATTTTCTATGTATGCTTTTATTTTCAGGGTAGTGCCGTTCTCATGAAATCACTGGAGGAGTATTTGTTCCCTCCTCATTTTTGAGTAAGATTGTTTTAATTGGTGTTATTTCTTATTTTAATGTTGATAAAATCTGCCAACAATGCCATCTGGTCTCATAGAGTTCCATTTCAGAGGATTTAATCATGAATTAAATTTTGAAAGTAGTTACATGATTTCTGAGGTCATTTCATCCTGAATGAATTTTGCATTTAAACCCTTTCCAGTAATAGGGTAAAAAACACACTCTTAAGCAATTATGCTCTAACCTACTTTGGCTAACTTCTGTATGTTGAGTTCCAGTGTAATATTTACTCATTCTTTTTAATATAGCAATACAATGATATTATTTACATGATCCTTGTGGTCAAAAACCGTTTGTTTCTACTAGTCATAATTATGCAATATCTTGTTGTCATTGGTCAGTCTAGTTAGTATTTTTTAATTTAATTGATCATTTTAAAGTGAATATATTTAATTTTCTAGTTTGGATTCTAATTTCACTGATTCTGCTTCTGTTTTGTTATTAACCTTTGTCATTTTTTTCAATTAACTTTTCTAATCTCTTAGGTGGAAAATTGGTTTGTTGATTGAAAACAGTTCTTTTGATCTAATATAAGAACTTAATGATATAAATATATCTCTAAGTACCATGTTACTCACATAATGTAAATTTTAGATCTTTACCTGAACTGTTTATTTATAAGAATTAAACCAGTGGTCAGCCCTGAAAACATGTATATAAGTGATATTATACAGATTGAGCAGACTGTGTTATATATTTAGAAGTGTGTATTTGTGTGTGTGTATGTGTGTGTGTGTGTGTGTGTGTGTGTGTATGTAGCAACAATTAATGAAAAAAAGATACCATGGATTTGAAAAAGAACAGGAGGGATATACGACAAGAGTTTGGCAGGATGAAAGAGAAACAAGGGATGGTGTAATTATTTTATAGTCTCAAAAAACAAGAAATAAATTATAAAGAAATATATTTATATTTGAGATCTAAGAACGCTTTCTATGTATTTGAAAAATTCTCCTTCTTCTTTTATTATTGCCTAATTTAATTCCATTAAGGTTAAAGAACATATTTTGGTTAAACTATTTTTATATTTTGAAGTTTATTTTATCATGTCTATTCCATATGCACTTGAAAATATTGAGTATTTTTCTTCTGTTGGATACTGTTGCATAAATGTTGATTAGTTTGAATTAGTTTATCATATTGTATATTTCTCCCAAATCCTACTGATGTTTTCTCTAGTAATTATATCAAGTGTGGAAAAAAAATGCTCAAAACTCTCTATGTATTAGTCTTTGATTTATAAATTTTCAAATGTTATTTTCTTATTCACTTAGAATTAATACAGTTTCTGGTCAAATTGATTGATTTTTATCTCATAATATTTGCATTTATCACTATCTATTTTGTTTTATTTTTTATGTCATGTGAACGTAGCTATTTTATCTTTTCTATGGTTGGTATTTGCATCTGTGGCCTTTTAAAAATTTTGATTTAGACTTAACAATATCCTTATTCTAAAAGTAAGTTTCTTCAGAAAACACAAAATTGGTGTGCTGATTTATCTTTGTCAGCTTGACACAACCCATGACATCATGGAAGAGAAACTCTTAATTGAGAAAAATACCTCCATAAACTCAGATTATATGCAAGTCTGTGGGATATTATCTTGATTAACAATTGATGTGTAAGGATTCAGATCACCTACAGGTGATGCCATTCTTGGGAGCAGGTTGAGAAAACCACAAGGAGCTAGTCAGTAAGCAGCTTTCTTCCGTGGCTTCTGTTTCAACTTCTGCCTCCAGATTCCTGCCCTGTTTGAGTTTCTGTTCTGACTTTCTACAGTGATGAACTGTTACCTGGGAGTATACGATGAAATGGACCATTTCCACCATGGCTTTAAGTTAGTGTTTTATAACAGCAGTAAAAAAACCTCACTAAGGCAGAAATTGATATCAGAATTTAAATAGTTCCACAATCTTCCCCAAAAAATATGTGATCAGCTCATTGACAGCAATACCAGAGGTCCTGGCAGGAATTTCTCAGAAAATTTGAAAACTGAGTCTAGATTTTAGAGGAAGTATTATACTACTTTTCTGTCCTTATTTGGGATTTCTGTATATCATGTGGCATGAGATACAAGTTGGGAACAGACTATTTCCCAAGGCTAATGGTTTAGCGATGCCCTTACCATGAAGCAAAGAAAAGGCAGTTGTCTCAGTTTGCTGTTATTGTGGTCTCAGCCGACTTGTGTCCTTACTGTTTAAGTAGTCTCTTGATTTTCTGCCACAATACAGCTCTGTGGTTACACCAGTCTGCAGGTACTAAGCAGGTTTCCTATGCGTGCCTAGCTTGCCTCAGACGAATACAATTCATTGTTACTTATGTGTCTGTGTTGCCACATGTGTGTGGGTGCCTACAGAATTCAGAAGACAGTAGCAGATTCCCTGGAGCTCAACTGACAAGCAGTTGTGAGGCACCAGCACTGGTGCTAGGAACTGAAATGGGGGTCACTAGAAGAGCCAAAAATCCTCTTACCCTCTGAATCATAGCTTCACCTCTGAAAACTAGCTCAAGATGTGAACTATCATCTACTGTATTTACTAAGATAGTCAACATCTCCATTCTGGTTTCTCTTCTCTCGTAAGATGTCCCTCTACTAAAAGTTTTCCTTCTTTCTGAAGTTTTTTTTTTTTTTTCCAAAATTATGCTCAAGCAAGTATTCAGATAATGAATCATCTTAGTTTTTCATCAATATGGAATATATTTATTTCATCTAGAACTTGAAGTATATTCTCATTGAAAATAGAATTATAGGTAGATGTTCGTTTTGTTATTAGTTCTTTCCATCTTTCCTCTGTTTCTCTTCCTTCTTTCTTCTCTTTACTTCCCCTTTCTGCCTTTTCTTATTCTTATAGCCCTGGGAACAAATGCAGAGCTTCTGTGCCACATTAATATTTTACGACTGACTTCCACCCTCAGACCCCTCTACTATGAGTTTAGATGAGAGTTCCCCAATCATTTAAATCTTTTTTTTCCCCCTCTGAAAATGGTGTGTCCTTTATTTGGAATTTTTGTTTGTATCTGCTTTATTATAATGTATCTGGCCAGAAAATGGTTGAAGTTAAACTATTAACGTATTGAGTTTCTAGCTTTGGTCAAAGTACTTTTTTTCAGCTCTTATATTTCCACAGTTTTATCTTTCCGTTCGCTTTTTTTTCTCCTTTTAGAACTCTGATGATATGAAGGGTAAAACTGTGTGTATTCTTCCCCCAACCTTTGGGATTTGTCCAGTATCTCCAGATCCACATTCTGTTTGAGATCCTTGATGGATAATCTTTGATGATGTTTCCTCAGGTTTAGAGAAGTCTTTCATCATCGCTTTTATTCTAATATTGAATCCATTCAGTAGCAGTAAGATTTTTTTAATATCATTATTAAAATTTTTAAGTTTTATTTGGTTCTTTTTTGATCTATTACTTTATTGAGAATTTCTTCCTATTCGGTTAAAATTGAATATTTGCCATTACTTACTCTATCATTTTCATAGTAGTGACTTTAGAGTCTTTGACATATAATTCTATTTGTGTGTCATCTGTGTGTTATTATATGCTGGCTTTTTCTCCCTTTATATCAGATATTTTTCTGCTTCTTCCTGCTTTGAGGAATTTGATTTAGATTCTGCATGCTGCAAATATTACATTATGATTAAATGAAACTTGGTTACATCTAAGGAGATTGTTGATATTTTGTTTAGCAGGGAATCTACTCAGTTGGATTATGGCCACTGTTCTGACTAGCCTTTTGTGGATTGTGGGTTTTGTGTCATTACCATTTTCAAAGCCTTTGAAGTGCTATTTATATCTGTCATGTGTTTGCTGCACCCAGTAGCCAGTCTTAGATTTTTTGTGGCAGCCTATGTCTTAGTTCAGTTTTCAGGGTTCTTAGTATAATCCGTAGGGTCAGGTCCATGTATACAATTGTAAGAGTTTATAATCAACTGAGTTGTTGCCCTGGATTGCTTTATGTTGCTGTGATAAATTCCTCTGAACAAAAGCAACTTGTGGAGGAAAGGATTTGTTTGGCTTATACATCCTGACCACAGCCCATAAAAAAGGCAAGCCAAGGCAGGAACTCACTGGCAGAAGCTTGGAACAGAAGCCACAGACGCACAGTGCTTACTGGTTTGTTTTCCATGGCTTCCTCAGCTTGCTTTCTTACACAATTGTGGACAGGTGGCCCACATTTTCCACCAGGGCTGTCATTACCCGTGGTGGACTGGACCTTTCCACATCAATCATTAATTAGGAAAATGCCCCCCAGACATGCCTACAGGCAAATCTGACTGAGGCGATTTCTCAGGTGAGCTTCCCTCTTCCCAAGTCACTATAGTTGCATCAAGGTCACAGATATTATTCAGCGTAGTTGTCATCTCAAACCACACTTCCCACAGAAATTCACAATAGTAGCTGTTTGGAAGCTAGTGAATATAGTTTTCCTCTTTTGTAGTTTACATTGTTCCTTAGTCAGGACCAATAACTTAGTCAGGATAGAGAGTGGGAGAGAGAAAGACATAGAGAGACAGAGAAACAGAGAGATGGAAACAGAGTGCGTTTGGAAAATCACTCAAGTTACAGTTCCTGAGAGGGCTCTCATGACTTTTAGCCCTTTACAACTAAAGGATTGATTCAAAGAGTAGTCCTGCTGAAAGATGGTAAAAACTTTGGGAGGTAAGGTCTAGCAAGGGGTCTTTAAATGAGTAGGACTGCACCTTTAGAAGGTGATTCCCAGACATAACATAAAAGCTCAAGCTTTCCTCTCAGCTCCCCTCTCTTCTTTTCCCCCTTCCTTCCATTCCTAGTTCAAATTGTTATCATTTGCTTACTCAGAAGCCTCTCTGCTGCTGCCATCCTAACAGTCTTACATCATCATGCCCATGAGGTGATGCAACCAAGGGGTGGACCTAGTAGAGCCTGTCCTGGTATTTGGACTCTAGACTTCCAAAGTCCTGAGTTCAAATAAACTTCCTTTCTTCATAAATATCTTCTCTTGTAGTTTTACTGTAGTAACCAGTGATGACGGATACAGAGCATACGTGGGCCCCCAGCGACCCTGTTACTAAGGCAGACATTTGATTCCCTACCAGTCTGATCTAGAGGTTCTCTCATCTCAGTCCTTATTTTGAGCTTTCCCCATTCATATTAGTAGTCAACTCCAATGTTCAGGAAGAGTTCAGTCCAGACTCGGGGTTATCGGACCAATAGAAAAACAAAACAACAGCAGAAACAAAAACAAAATCCTGAAAAGCATGATAAACTTAATGCCCAAGTCATTGTATTGAAAATTCTCATCCATTCCATCTCATCCTAACATTATATTGTGCTCCCCAGATGGCTTGTCAATGTATTCTCTCAGTGTTTATGTCATTATTCCAGGAGAGAGGAAGAATAACATGTGCTTATTGTTTCTTATTTAGCATCAAATGCATAGCTGCTGAATAATTTTATTCACTATTTCATATAGAAATGTATAATGAAAATGTACTCTCTTGAAACTTAATTTAAGCTGTGCCAATTTGTTCTCTATTCTTTATGATTCTGGATATAAGATACTTATTTCTAAAAATTAAAAGTTATGTTCACTCAATTCTAATTAAATCATTCAATGCAAGAAGAATCTGTAGAAAGTTATTTTCAAAAGAACAATTTTAAGATGCCACATGAAGTATTTTTATATTGCGTATGACTGCCAGAGCAAAGCCAGTTGTAGAGCAGCATAAAAAACAATGTTTCATAGGACTGTTCTTCACATTTCCTTTCCAAAATTTCTTGTATGAATGCAGTATTTATACTGTTTCTACCTTTTCTTCTTTACCTTCTAACTCCCCCTTAATCCTGTCAACTTCCTTACCTCTTGTATAATTATTGTTGCTCTATATACTCTATGGAGTCTGATTCGTATTGCTTGCATGTACATGTGTTTAAAGCTGACCGCTCAATATTGAGGGTTCCTTCTTGAAGAAATCAGATTTTCTCTCTCATGGCAGTTATTGGTTGCCTGTAGCTCTTTATGTAGGGTGGGGTCTTCTGAACTTTCCTCTGTTCGTGTTGGTATATAGACTGGTATGGTCTTTTCATGCCTTGTACAGGCATATTGCTGAGAGTTTGTAAATGTAACCCTGTTGTAATAAACTTACTATTAAACTTTTAGACAGTACTTCATGACAGACATTCTAGTCTTCCAGCTCTTACGATCTTCCTGCCACCTCTTTCATGGTTGTTCCTGGTTCCTAAATGTAAAGATTTCACAGAAGATGTGTTGGTTGGGGTTAGGCACACCGCAGTCATTTATTCTTTGCATTTTGACCAGCTATGGATCCTTGCAATTGTCTGCATTTGCTATAAAAAAGCTTCTCTGATGAGGGGGTGAGAGCTAAACTTGCCATGAGTACAAATATAAGTATTTTGAACAGAGTTAGAAATTATATTGGTTCAGGGAAATGGCAATAGAAAGCTCTTCTCTGACTTTTGCAACTTCTCCAGCCACTAACATTGGCTAGGTTTACAGTACCAGACATATATGCCCTCCTTTTAAGTAGGCCTTAAGTATAATTTAGATAAAATTCCCTCTACAACAGCATCGTGGATACCTTGCCAGTATAGTCATTGATGTGGTTCATGGAGGGCAGGACTACTGATGGGTCCACTGGCAACTTACATAGCAATTTCTGATAATATGAGAGAGTACCCTTTCAGGAAGCTTTCAGATGAGCCCCAGTTTGGTTCTGCTAAGTCTTCTCTTCAAAGTATATAGTATTTTCAGCAATAGGGTCTTACCTTCAAGTTCAGGGAGGTAACCAAGAATAATAGCAATAACCTATGTTGTTTGGGGATTCTATTGGACTACCTTGACAAAAAACTTGAAGGGATGTTTCCATGCATACCACACAAGGGGATTTTGGTTAGGTTTTTGCCTCTTGAGAGGAACATTATCACTCCAAGTAGCACAACTCCATTTAAATCACACACATACCACACACACACACACACACACATCGTACTTGTGGTTTGAACTGAATGAGAATGTATCCTGTAAGCTCATGTATTTGAGTCCTCAGTCCTCAGCTGGATCCAAAGTCATAGGAAGATTAAAATGGCTTGCCCTTGTTAGGGGAGTCAATATGTCAATAGAGGCAGGCTTTGGGAGTTTAAAGACTCATACCATTTCCAATTTGCTTTTTGCTCCATGTTTGTAGTTCAAGAAGTGAGCTCTCAGCTTCTATTTCATCCAACACTTTTGCTGCTAGCTGTCATGTCCCACTGCTGTGTCAGACTCTTATTCTTCTGGATGCATTCACTTTAAGTACACTTTTCTATAAGTTACCTTAGTCATGTTTTTTCATCACAGCAGTAGAAAACTAATGTCGAAGTTGGTATCAGAGAGAGAGGTGTTGATCTGAAGAACTAGACCATGTGGACAACTTTGAGACTTTTGACTAGATAATTGGATGAATGTTTTAAGCAGGGGCTAATGGGCTATTGTAATAGGAATTGCACACTGTGGAGGCCTAGCTCAAGAGGTCTCAGAGGAGAACAGTATTATCATTAACTGAGCTAGAATGTGTTCTTGTGATACTTTGGCAAAAAAATAAAAAATCATGGTTGCTTTCTGCCCTTGTCCTTAAACTTGCCTGAAGCTAAATTTAAAAGTAACAGAGTAATTTCTTGGCAGAGACAATTACAAGGAAGTATAATATTGAAGCTGTAACATGGTTAATATTAAGTGATTTAGGCTTAGAAAGAGAAATAGCAAGTGGCTTAAAGGAAATATAAAGACAGTTTGAAGAGAAAACAGTACCATGAAATTTGACGCTGAAGCCAAGACTTATGCTAAAAGAAATAAGGAGGTTAGTACCATCAAGAGACACCTGTTCTGCATTAGAATAAAGGGAAGTGTGTCCTGATAGTAATACCTCACCCAGTTAAGCTCCCAGCCTATGAAAGAGATCTTAAAACATTTTCTGTTACTAAAAAAAAAAAAAAATTGAAAATTAAAATAAACATACAAACAAAAACAAAATACTAGAGTTAATGCTATTCAATGAACAAGGGTCCATTCCAAGATGGCAGCCAAACTTGGCTGGGTCATCTGTAGGATTTTAGCCTTACAGGCATTAAGAATACAAGGGTGAAGGAATTATGGGTTCCTCCCCCATGGCTTCAGAGAGACGCAAAATCCAGATAGCATATGGCAGGAGAGTCCTTGTGTGAAGATTCTGAGAACTATTGAATGAAGCCATAGAAATGAATCTTGGGTTACACTGGAGACCCCAAGATATTGGAGCCATGAGATATCAGCCAGGCAGAGCTGCATGTAAAGGGTGAAAGCAGTCCAAAAGAGATATGTGCTACAGTCAGCAAATCTGGAAGGATAGAGCCATCTAAGTCCTCTGATATAATACATAGATGCAGTGGTTGTCCTGATGGCTTTGAGTCTTGCTTTGGTCCAGTATTTCCTTACTATGCCTCCATTTATTTATTTTGGAATGGTGACATGTATGTCATGATATTATATGTTGGAAGATATAACTTGATTTGGATTTACAGGGTGTTATAGTTGAGAGATCACCTAATATATATATGTGTGTATATATATATACATATATATATATATGTATATATGTAAATTATAATATACCCTTGAAACTAAAGTGATCAGGAAGTGAAATGGGTGGTTTTAATAAGAATGTCTGCCTGTTGGCTCATGTATTTGAACATTTGATCCCCAGTTAGTGATGCTGTTAAGAGATGTGCAGGAGATATGGCCCTGTTGAAGGAAGACCCTGTCCTTGTATGTGACCTTGAGAAATGCCTTCTGTTAGTGAATAGAACTTGTTGGAGAATTCACTTAGTAATAGGAGGTTTCTATCTTTGTGCTTTCCTTAATGCAAGGAAACATAGAATTAAGAATTACATTTTTAAAAACACCATGAATGATGAAGTAACTTGGTGTGATGGTTAGATATATTTTCAGATCTTAGGTGTAGAAAACCGTTTTAAACATCTCTACTTAGAACTTAGATTAGTAGAACATGCTAGCTTCTTTCATTTCTTGACCTGCTTCCTTAGTCATATGTATGCACACACACACATATAAATATATATATAACAGAAAGATGCACACATATATGAAATTACACTTTATTTTTTATTCAATTGTTACTTTAGCAGTGTCTGCAATTAAGAACCAGCTCACTAAATGAACTGTAATTATTGCAAATTGTAGTAAGCACCAGTAATTAAAATGTTGCAGTGATGCTAGCCAGCTTGCTCGATGCCCTTTGAGAGTAGCAGAAAATGGTATTATGTCTTTAACTGGTGTTTGTATTACTGATAAGAAAACCTGGAAATTCAGGCCTTCAGAAATCTCTGGCTGAGTCTTTGGAGCACAAAGTGAAGTGGGGATTAATAGTTATCCCATGAATTCAAACAGGGAAGATAGTCAATTTGGTTAATTCCTAGCAAAAGTGGCTGTTCTTCTCAAATGTGCAATCTTTAGGACATAAACAATCAAGGCTTCCCCATTGGGGAGAAATGGAACAATAAACTCTAATCTCTTCTTTGTGTTTGCAAGACGCTAATAGTGAGCCTTCAGAGTACAAAAGCAAGAAGGAACTCCTTCAGTACCCACCCATCTTTTGAGGATCCTCACCCAGCTGCTACCCCCAGTGAACTCTCCAGCTGTGCAGTCATTTGGTAGAGTGCACGGCTATGCATAACTTAAGGCATTTACTGTGACTCCAAAACAACTGTGAATACAGATTGTCCGTGTGAAAGCCCCCAAAGTATCTGCCAGTGGAAAAAAAAAACCAATAGAATAAATGATTTCATAGTTATGAAAATGACCCAGATTTCAGATGTAGCCTTGAATGACTTTGTCCTTCATTGTCATTTTTGTTTACTTGTGACTTTTCTACCTTGATTCTGGGTGATCTTAATATGCCTCTGAGAGTAGAGAAATATGTGGAAATCCAAATTGCTATAAGCTAAAGAATGTAATGTAAAGAATGTCAACTATTATGTAAAGACACTTTTAATTGACAAGTGGAGTGTTCCAGAAGATTTAAATAAAACAAATTTCCATGAAGTCCTTAGCATCTATGGATGCTCAAAGCAAAGGAAATAAAGTCACAAAGTCTGGTATCAAAACAACACTTGCCTTTCTAGGATGCTGCAATGATTCTAGTTACCAAAATAGTCCAAAGACCTGGACTCCTGGCTATGAAAGGGTGACAGTTGTTGGAATTATCTAACTTAAACACTTGAGAATCTAAGCAAAAGGAAAAATCAACCGATTTTGGAAATCGTACAATGGAAAATATAGCTGGTTTGCTGTTGAAAAAAAAAAAAAAAGTAAAAGCACAAAATAGCTTTGCATTGGCCCCCTTAGCTCCCTTTCAGATTGCAGTATGTGGGGGAAATCGTCCAGGTGCTGGGATCTCTGGGTAGAAGAAAAACAGATATATGTTGAACTATTCAGGTGGTTGAAATATGTCTAGTACAAGAAAACATTAGTAAGAGGGGTTTCACAGAAAAGTAGAGGAGTTTTCCCCTTAGGAATTGGTTAAATAATAATAAAAAAAAAATACACGCACAGTAAATCTTTGTGGAATCTTAAAACCAGTCACTGAGGAACTGTGAGATTTCAGTGGACACAGCTTGAAAGACACTGGCATTCCAAGTAGCCAGGGGTAGAATGATTAACTGAAAAACCAACCTTTCTGCTCAAACCAGGAAAAATGCCACACCTTAAGAATAGCAACAACTTAGAAACAACTTAACAAGGTCTAAAACTGAGCCTTGAGGAGGTCAAGTTGACTCCAAAGCAATTACATGCCTTTAAAAGAAATCCCTGCATACTTTAATGGTAACATAATTCATACTTGGTGCAATGTAGTATCTTCAATGGGCAGAATTTAATAAAATTTACCCAATATACAAAGAGAGACAAAATTATTGCACAGCATAATTAAAGAAAATAACTCTCAAAAGTGATGTTGATGTTGGAAGAAACACAGCGACTTCAAAACAGTTATAAATTTGTTCAAGAATTTTAGCAAATGTAGTTTGTGAAAAGATGAGAAAATCAACCAAGAAATGACAACTCTAAAAACAAACAATTGTGGAAACTTTCTAATCTAAATAAATAGCCAATTGGACATTTCATAACTTAAAAAAAACTATCAAAATGAAGCACAGATCAGTTGTGGTAAGGTACCAAGTAACCTAGTTTGTCTCTGGTAAGATAGGAGGGGAAATGTGGCAAAGATAATCTGAGTGATGGAAATGGAGAGGAACAGTCTAAGTCATGCTCACCAATGTGTAGGCATTGACTAGGAAGAGATATGACAAATCATTGCAGAAGGATGGAAATACTTGTATAGATCACATAGCTTCACATACTATAAAACCCCATTGATCTACAAAGCCTAAGGACATGATTCTTGGTTGCTTGTATATCTCAATAACAAAGGGAAAAGCCAATGGATGATGAACAGCTTGTGTCATCACCTGAGATCAGCACCAAATTTCTTTTAACCCATGAAATCTCATCTACCCCTGCTCTCACTGTAACGGTGACATTACCTCTCTGTTAGCATTCCTTCCAGAGACATTGGGATTCATCACACAGTTACATGTTCATGTCTCAAAGATTTTGTCTTTTATTTTCTCTTTTCAAAGACTAGATTATGATCAGTCCAGTTCTAGTGTTCAGCAGTGGTTGAATGCATTGTGGGTGGGTAGTTAGAGTACGTAGTAGATGGATGGTTAGATAGTCTAAATAGGAAATCTGTTTTTCCTAGCTAATCATTTATTTGTGGGGATTCCTCTATACACTGAGGACATAGACAGAAGCAAGGCAGAAAAATAATTCTGTTTCTAGTGTTCATGTCTTAATATGTTTATGGTAATATCTTGATTTAACCAACAAGTTCAGGTTTGTATTACTAACCAAATGAGATCATAACTGCCTCCTAATCTCTTATACCAAGTCATTTCCAGAGCAAAGTGCTACGTTACATATACAATTTCCCACTTCCATAGAAACTATTCCTATTTAATGCCCATAAAAATGTGTAAGTGATTTTTGGTGTACTCAGCAACAACTCCACATTAACATTCTCTATTCATATAAAAATGTTTGCTTTTGTCCTTCTGTCTTGCATAAAAGACTCCTTCGAAAAGGAATTCCTTTAACTTCATCCTTAATATATCGTTGTAGAAAGAACGACCCTAATTCATGGTTCAAGAATGTTTATGAGATATACAAAACACCTTCTGGACACATTAGAATCAAAGTTCTCTTCTGAAGATTTCTTTTCAATACTCCCCATGTTTCTTAAGTTTAGAGTTGTAAATTAGATGTTAATGAAGATCACTTACGGCACATGCTTCCAATGTGTAAGAACACGTATGGTTGAACTCTTGTTAGTACTGATACTATTACCAACAATGCTTTGTAGTCTAAAAGTTCCATTTCATAAGGAAGCAGAGAGAAGAGTTGGAGATAAGTAAACAGAAGCGATACCCAGTGCTCAGCTGCAAAGATTATTAGGCATAGTTCGAATTCAGCTACCTAGTATAATGAATGAGTTGCTCCACACTCAAGATCAGCATCAGATATACAAACAGCTTTATCTTCTGGGAATAGGTTTAAAGCCTGTAAACCAACAGCTGGATAATAACAAAGACAGGTAAACACAAACATCATTGAAAGTCAGGAGCATTTCTGCCTTCATGAGCAGAACTCATAACACATTTTAAATTCTATTAAATCCTCAGCAAATTGAATCACATAATTGGCTACCAGCACTTTGATAAGAAGTAATTTGAAAGTGTAACTTCAATCTTATTTCTACAAAGGAGCCTTTTGCACTTGTAAAAGCATATTTGTTCTTAAGCAGAGAGGCTCTTAAACACCAGCCTAAACTGTCCTCTGCACTAAACATTATCCACGACCCTTTTCAGGCAAATAAGGACTCTCTATGCATAGTAAATCCAAAAGGTAGAGCAGCATTCACACAAATTTTCTTTAGACCTTAAATATTCATTCTTAGTGTGTGATTAAGATAAGTCTTGTTGCCATGAGAACAAGAAAATAGTTACCACATCCGAACATCAAACATGTAAGTCATTTAAAAATCAATCAATAAAGCCTCTATATCATAGGTATATCTTTATTTCTCATATCATAGCATATCATTTTACATAATATATAGCTATTACAAGAATCCATGAAAGAGGAGATTCAAGTTAAGTATAATCCCTGCTCCTCAACACAAACCGAATGAGATGATAGCAGATGCACCGTGCAAACATAAGGAATGGGTTAGCATCCCATCCTAACCCCACACTTCAGGGTTCATCACACAGTGTATTAAAGGCCCTAGGAAATTCTACTGGCAATGGGTAGTTTTTAACTCACAGAGCTCCAAATACTTTGTAACAAGATACGTTAGTGATGACCAAATGTGACATTTGGAATAGCGCTTCCTTAGGAAACTAAGAGATTCCTCCTCATGGACAGCCACTCTCCTCTAAGGAAATCTGCACGCAGGAAGGATAAAATCAACACAGACTTCAACACCAGAAAGTATAGGTTAAAATCACCCAAAGCAGTTCTGATTCTGTCCTTCTGAAAAGTTGTCTAGAGCTGGGAAGATTGTAAAGCCTGTCTCACAGGTGCGAAGTTCTCAGCTGACTCTGCTTTTGCATTTGTTTCTTGTTTGCTTCTGCATTGGATCATCTTTTACAGCTTTCTGAGAATGGGTGAAGGACTGCATGAGGGGCCGAGCTGGGGCCGATGTCCCGGCAAGTGGCAAGCTTGGCTGGTAAACACCTGTTCTCTGGTGAGCCAGGTGGGCGACAGTGATATCGAGACAAGCAGAAGATAAGTGGGGAAGTGGTTATTCCGCCCACACACTCTCACATGTCACAAAATGCAGCTGGTGATTATTCTCTCAAGAGAAGCCTACAAGCATGCATGCCAATGAAAATAAGTCCTCAGGCTGTTTGGCACGTGCGCGCCTTAATTACTGACCCCTGTTTTAGAGAGGTCAGCAATAAAATTTTCTCCTTTTCTATGAAGTTATAGGGGAATGAAACGATTGTAAAAATAAATAAATAAATAAATAAAATCTGCCAGGAGAGTTAAGGTTCACTCTTTTCCAATATAACGCCTGGAAGTTTCTTTGTGTCATAAACACTGTGTTGCCTGCATTGTTTGCTTTTCATATCAAGTTATTCGGTGTTATAGATCGGAACGCTGAGTGTGAACGAAGACTATTGAAAACTACAAATTCACAAGGGAATGTTTTCACGCAGTTCCTAAACTGATAAGGCTTTTGCCTAAGTTGCTTTTGCAATTATTTGGATGTTATTATCGTTTTTCATTTTCTTCTGTCCCAAGAAATGACTAACAAGCATTTCTACTGGTAAACGAATACACATTTTGGTGCTGAAAGTACCCTTGATTGAGCTTGGTCACTTTGTGGACACATTATCTGCTCTCTCGCTATCCCGTCTAACCTTCAGTTTCCTTCCAAGCCCTTGGCAAGGTGTGAACCAAGCATATTCCAGGAAGGCTGTTTTCTTTGTTTAAAAAACAAACAAACAAAAACATTTTCTTGGTCAGGTTTTCTCACAGATTTAACCACATCTTCATAAGGATCAAAACAAGCTGAAAAATATAGAATGGAAATTATTTTAAATAGAAAAAGAGAAGTTAAATGTTTTAAAAAATAGTTTTCTCTCTGAAATCTATAGTGGTGATGTGGGATCCGAACCTATGTATTTCTAGGGATAAACTTTGTGGTGGAACCCAGTGGTAAATTGAGGTCAGTAGGTAAGGAAATTGCGGGTGGCGATGACACCTGTGTTGGGTGGACAGACAAGACAAACTCTAGAAATGTGAAGTAACTGAACTACCTGCACTAATGTCTTTGTTTCACTCTTTCCTTTCTTTCCATCCCTCTTTCCCTCCTTTTCTTCCTTCCGTCTTTCTTCTTTTCTTTTACCCTATTAGTGAAATTATGATATAGTTCCAGATAGCCAGCAAATGGCAAGAAGCAAACAAGTTGCCAAGCATACTAGCCAAAGAGAACCTTCATGATGGTGGCATGGGAGTAAAGAATCACAGAATCCCACAGTCCTGCCTCCTCACAAAACTGCACAGAACGAACCAACAATAGAGAAACGAGTACTGTAATTTATCTTGGAGGCCATTCGATTGTTTATCTCAAGCTACATTTTGATTCCAGTTACAGTTTAGTTATGAGTATTTGTCCTCTAACAGAGACTAAACAATGAGTAACTACTTTCTTTTATCTTTTTCCCTGTTATGAAAATGTCAGCTTCGTGTTTGCCTCTTTCAGTCTTTAAATAGTGCCTTGAGCTTGTGAAGGCATTCAGCGCCCCTTCTTACCACTGGGGTGAAATTTGTAAAAACAAACTAAGAAGGAAGTTTTTCCATATGAGAAAGACAACGCCTTTTATCTCAACAGGTTCTCTAGAATACAAAGGTGACAAGGCCTAGTATCTTACAGCATCAAACTGTCGATATAAAATTTCAGAATGAGGAAAATCACCAAGTCAACTTAGCTTTTCTAGCATGTATTGCCAAGTAATTTAAATTGTGATCATAAAATGGAAAGTCTCAGAGGCACAAATGCCCCTCCTCCTTTGGCTCCTAGAGTCCTGTACCTGAGCTAGTGACTAGGGTCTCTCTGTCTTCTTGGTCTCAGATCCTATACTCTGCACAAAACAGTTCTTTTTAGTATACGTTTTTACAATGATTCAAAGGTTATTTTTCATACATCAGCTACTATTTAAACAGATATATTGTTCTAGGGATTTTTTTTTCCTTCCATCTAAAACATTCAGCATGTGCTTCACCTTATGATGGTAAGTCATGTTTTCTGTAGCTGTGGATGGACTCACTTAGTCTCACTAAGCCACCTGTAGGCGTTGTCTAAAGCACAGTGATAAGTGTTCTTAATCAGTCTACTTTTTGGCAGGAAAAGACAGTCCATGTTTGTTTAGAAAAGAAATTTGTACATCCCAACATTATTACTTATGTGATGTTCACATAATTTAAAATATCAGAGACTGGGTTTTCTAATCCCCAAATGAGGATAACAGTATTTATCTGGTAGGATTGTTATGAGGATTATAAAATATAAATATATAAATACCCAGTTTAAAAAAGTAGCTATGTACAGAAGACATGCACAAATTGCCAATTATGGTATCATTAATATGGTTATTTTCATGTAATAATTTTGCACAGAAATTATAAAAAAAATCACTAAATTTGAATTTCGAGAACACCATATTCTTTACTGGAAATGATTGGTAACTTAGAAAGAGATGTTATTCTTGCAGGGAAGGGAACATCAAACTTTTGCACTGACTTCTTCAAAAATATTATTTAAAGGTTCCTTTGTTCCATGCTGACAGCTATAAGATTTTAATATAATCACCAGAGAAGGAGCTTTTTCATGATTTTTCAACTTGAAACATTAAAAGCACTGTAAGACAAAACTTTGACAGAAACTTACTTCCTCAATCTCTGAATCTTCTGTGTCCACAGCTTGGACTCACAGAGGCTAGATAGAAGAGAGAAGGGGGAGGGAGGTCATGATAGAAACAGAATTTGTCCTGCAAGATAATGCCAGTTTTCATTAGAAACATTTTCCTCAAGAAATTTGAGAATGGGAAAAAACAATGTGAATTTACCTTGAACTTATAAGAATGATGAAAGTAGACATTGAACAACTGTTTCTCAAGGCTGATTTTTAAATAAATGACTCCGCATTTGCTCAGTGTAGGCGTGTGCCACTCACTTGGTTGTGAACTCATGTGTAGTCAGCTCTTCCACGGAATTGCTATGAGGGTTGCACAGACCACCCACACTGGTGGTGCAGCAAAGCTCCCACTCTTGAGTTAATATGCTAGGTCAAATGCAGACTTAGCCTTGGAGAGCAAACCTCCAAACATGATTGTAATGCAACCTATTTTATTACAGTATTTTTATTTCTTGGAAATAAATCTTCTGGATATGCCTCGTACTTTAGGTCATCTTGTTCAAAAGTGATTCATTTATGTCTCTCATTGCTACAAATATCTACCAATGATAGCCAGGAGCTTGAGGCATTGGAGACCCAATAAAGAATAAAATATAGATATCCTTGTTTCTGATAAATGAATAACAAATATTTATAACACGTTAATAGAAAAATATGTCTAGTCTGTGGAGTCAAAGCATAGAGTATCTACTCAACATTGTCTTAAAACAGACTGTGAAACTTCACTGAGGAAATTAGCAGTCAAGAGGGGCATGGACTGTAACAGGTTAAGAGCATAGCTTCAAGACTAAGGGACAGAGATTGCTCGTTATGAACTCTTATTTAGTTACTATGAGAAACGAGGATCAGTATCTGAGTCAGGGTGACTCAACACAGCAGGTTGTTGCTGGAGGCTCCTTGGACTCGGATAAAATAGACAGGAGAACGTTAGTGTAAACAAGCTTGAATTTGTTTTCCAGAGAGTGGTTTTGCTGCTGCTCTGCCATGTATTTGAAAACAGATTGGGGGAGCGTTATGTCTGTTCAGCATCTCTTCATTTGTCCTTTGCTTTGAACTAAGAGTTGTTCTGAAAATTCATATGTTTCTGCTGACTTTAATTCTCTGTCTCTGTTTATTGTATGTAGCTCCTCTACTCCTTTGTATATTTGATGAATGAAATATACTTCATATTTATGAATAAAACTATTCCTGATGGCCTTCGTAATTCAAAATGTATCTCAAGGGGGGAAGGCATTTGAAGTATGTTCTTACCCTCCCAAAGAACAATAATGGTTATAATTTAGTTACATGCAGACTCGTTTTGGTTTGCCAAAACTTTGTAGCCTCCTGGTTTTGTCAACAGGAAGTGGAACTTTCTTGGCCACAAAACTTTTAGAATTGGTAGTAGCTTGGGAGCACAGTGAATGGGATCTCCTTACTTTACTTCTAAGGGTTTGGCAATGAATAGTGACCAGAGAATTCTTGATACTGTGCCCTCAGGTCTGGAACATGTTTCCTGTTCATTATCCTTCAGTTTGACTTCCTCGTTTTGAAGTTACAATACAAGGAACATATGTTTTGAAGTTCTTTTAATGTTTGAAAGTAAGTTCTCACTGACATTTGCAGTAGACTTTATTGAAGAGATAAAGTTTATTTTTGTCATTCTGTGGACATTCTTAGATAGAATGTGTTAAATAGCATTGATGGAACTGTAGCGTTGCCTCTGGTTAAGAGCACTTTTTGCTCTTGTAGGAGACCTGGGTTCAATCTTCAGCACACACATGGCAGCTAACAACCACATAAAGCTCCAGTCCCAGGGAATCTTACGCCCTCTTCTGATCCCCATAGGCACCAAGCCACCAGGCACACACATGGTACACACATATACAGGCAGGCAAAATATTCATAAACATAAAAACATAACTAGCTTTGACAATGCATCCTTAGACATCCTCAAGTAGGGTATTATGATGGGTCACAACCATAAAAAAGAAAAAATGCATCCGTTTGCATCTTCTGGAAGTAGATGCCAAAACAGAATGGGAAGTGTGGGTGGTTTGTGGAGTAAGTACATATGAAAGGGAAGGGAAGATTAAGCAGGAAGACAGGAAGGGTTTGTACAACAGCCTGCAGGTTTGACATCATATACCAAAGGAAGGCATGAAGAAGAAAGTGGAATTAAAGAGTGCTCTCAGCTGCCATACAGTGGTCATTAAGTCTCAGAGGAGCTAATGGGGACTGTCAGAGAAAAATGGACTATGAGTAGGAGCTGAGTTGGACAACAGTACAAGGTAGCTTTCCTACAGGGATACACTTTAACTGATAGAAAGTGACCAAGAACACAGCTAGCTCCAGGAGTGTTGTGGTAGAGTCTGAAGAAGAGACAGGAGAAGCATCTGGAGATGGTTAGGTAACTCTTCACAGTGGCATTCCTATTAAGGGTGTTTCTCAGTGTACAACTCCATGGCTGCATGCTGGTCTTTCACTGAGTTTGCTTTCTCTGAAAATTTCACCTTTTATGGAAAAGAAAAGATACGGACAGTTCAAAAAAAACTGTTGAAGTATTTTACATAATTTTGGCTATTAAAAGAAATAAGCTTCCATGTCCTGAGTGTTAACCATTGGAGATTGATACTGTTGACTTGAAAATGTTTGGACATCATTTCATTGGAGGATTTTTACTTCGTCTTTTTATTAGGTAGAATGTCTTTAAAGTTTTATAACCAGGAAAATATACAATATAGAATAATCTGTGTCTGATAGTAGGGGTATTAGCTAAAGGGAAGTAGGTAAGGAATTTTCATAATATATTCAGGCTACTATTACATTTTGATAGGGTGAGGACAAGAATATAGGATCAATCATATATGGTATGCAAATTATGTTTTTAAAAAGTGTCTAGAAGAAAAAAGTGACAGTAGAAAATGTTCGAGACTATTACTTAGGGGAATAAAAGAATTTAAGAAAAAATGAAATGGTCCTCCTGCTTCTGTTTATATGCCCATATTTTAACAGCCTTATTCCTAAGTATTAAGGCATTTCCTCCATTTTAGTGGGGCCTGTGTTTGCAAATGTTCTGTATGACAAACGTATTGTCTTGCATCCTGAACAACAATATAATATCTACAGATTTTTAGTTCAAGGTAAGTAATTGCAAGCAAGTTCACATACACAGACACACGTAGGGAAGCACACATACGTGATCGCTGCCACAGCACATCTGCTGCCAGGCAAAAGGAAAATGGTGATTGGTAATGGAGCTTCCCTGCAGAATTTCATTCACAACAATACCAACACAAATAGCCCAATTAAGAGGCAGGGTTATCTGTCTTATATCTAGCTTTGTTTTATGAAGACTCCATCTAAAACAGTAACTACCCTTAATCTTATGAACTATGATCCAGAGGCAAAGAACTTAATGTTACTTAATTCTAAAAACTGGGAATGGCTTCCACCTGTGTTCATATAGTCTACAATATGTTTTTCTTTAAACATCATTGCTATTCAATATGTGTGTGCTTACTTTTGACTTGTGATTTACATAGCATGCTCAGTGTGTGAGATGGATATTGAATGCGCTAATAAAGCACAGTATAGAACAGTGGGAGAAACAGAGGAGAAAGTTTTCAAAATTTGAACTTGTATTAGGTGGTAGATCATAACTTTGTGTGAGACAAAGAAGATATAATTAAAAAAGACAAAAATGTTCTGGGCATTGTGGTTTGAGATAACTGATTAGAAAGAAGAAAAAATATAAAATATTTTTTTCTGAATTTGAATAGTTTCCAATATTCTTAGCTTAATACTAGTTCTAAAAATAATGAGGACTGTGTTCAAGGTTCTAGACTGGCTTTAGGGTTCTCCCTGGTGAATGTGCCACACCAATAACGCTTTGAGTGTAACTCAGAAGGTCCTTGGAATCAGAGTAGAAGCAAGGCTTCTTATTAGAGGGTCATGTGGTATTGGATATGTTTCACTAAGAAGTGAGAAGAAATACATGAATACATTTATAAAGTAGGTAAAGCATTGTCTTGGAAAATCATGCTCCTATCCTCTGAGTGAGTCTTGAACTCATCATAGATGACATAACTGATATTCCATTCTCTTTACTGGCTAACCTCTTCATTACCTGGTCCTTTAATCATCTAACAATTTTACTACCATCACCAAAGCCATATTTTGACATGGCTATTTCCAGACCTGTTGGACTGTTGAAGCCTTCAATTTTTATGTTACTTTCTGAAGACAGTCTCCAAGATTCAGAAATAAAGAAAGCTTATGGGGAAATCAAAACTATGTATGTCTTCATCTTAAAAGCTATGAGAATGAACAGATAAATGACTTCCAAAGAAATGACAATTAAATTGACAGCATCAATAGACACCAGAAACAAATGGAACAGTGTTTTCAAAGTGCTAGAGGAAAATGCTTGTCAAATTAAACTTGCTAAGAATTAGTGAGTGAATATGAAAAAAGAATACTTTTGTACTTATGAAGTCTGAACATAATTCTGCTTATAGACCCTAAATGAACCACCATATGTCACTGGATAGATAGATGATATAAATTGTGTAACTCACCAACAAAGCAACAAATACTATTAATTAAACTGCGATATGTCATTAGTTGTGATGCTCACCCAATTACAGACAGTAAAAAAATAAAAAGCTCAAACTTATAATGAATTCTTTTTTTAAAAAAAGAAATACTTTCATAAGGAATTAATAGAGAATATGGGCATAAAATCTCAGAAACAATGCTGAGAACAGAGTGTGGGCTTAGGAACACGTTCGGGCTAAAATGATTTAATGACTCTTATTTAACAATAACGTGGATGTGGCTGGTGGGAGGGGTCATGCTAGTGATAGTGTGAGTCTCTTTATATTTTATGAAAAAGTTAACAAATCCCATGTATATTGTTAAGTATGCTAACCATTTTAATGGTAAACTATGTGTAAAGTAATAAAAATGAATCTTACAAACATTTAAAATAGATATTAAATATAGAAATTTTTATTCACATAACAGAAAGCAATAGAATTTTAGAAATGAATTAGATCTATACATGCCACTATTCATAAATTTCAATCAAATGACAAACAATTTATGGAATAATGGTGAAAGTATAAGTAACAAATTTTATAGTCTGCTAATATAGTACCTGAAATGAGCATGTGGGGGCTATAAAAACATTGGGAAAATGGTTGTCAAATCTTTAAAAATGATGATGATATTTGAACAAAGGGGAGGAAAGACCATAGTAAGGCAATAAGAGGAAGACAATTAATTACATCTGTATCGTTTGATTTCCCTACCCCATTTCCATATTTTGAAATTTTAAACATAATTATAACCAAACTTTAAAATGTCCCTTATCTATCTTCAAAGATCTGCTTTGAAGGTTTCATGGTTCACTTCAGCAAGATGATAAAACTATATCTCCAGGTAATCTGATACCACTTCCTTCTTCTTAGCCCCTCAGTATCTCTTGATTATGTGTTTGTGTGTGTGCGTATGCTAGCTTGTTTATGTGTTTCTGCTTTAAGTCTTGTTCCTGTCACTATTCACAAAGCAATTTTCTGAATTGCAGTATAAATGAATTTTTTAAGGGGAAGTCCATTTGCCATGCAACTCTCCCATCTGAACTTCTGACACTTCAAAATCTCCAGTAAAACTTGTTATTGTTTTTACCCATATAATTCCTTCATAAGTACCTATTAAGATAATTTCTCATCTTCTTTGCTTCAGACACCACCCAATATTGGTGATTTGCATTTCATAGGTCATGATTAGTTTTGGCAACTTGGTACAGACAAAAGTCATCTGAGATGGGAAGCCTCAATTGAGGAATTGCTTCTATTAGGTTGGTCTGTGGGCATGTCTGTGAAGAATTTTCTTGATTTTTCACTTGTATAGGAGGGCTCATTCCATTGTGTGTTGCAGCATTCATTAAACAATTGGTCCTGGGATATATAAAAAAGCTAACCAGACATGAGTCAGTGAGAAAGCCAGTAAGCAGTCCTGCCTTGACCTCCTACTCTGACTTCCTTCAGTGATGGATTGTGACGTGGAAATGTAAGCTAAATAAACACAATTCTTTTACCAGAAAGTTGTTTAAACAGTAACAAAAAAAGAAACTACTACACACATTGGTATCAAGGCTGAGTTTGTTGCTGTGATGAACATGACTGTGTGGCTTTTATGCCTTGGCACTATTTTTGGAAGAATTTACTACTCTGGACAGGAAGAATTATTGAGTGCTGTAGGCAGAACTTACTTAGCCATTCTTGTGTGAGCTTAGAAGTCAGCAATTCTTGGAGAAATGCGGACAAAGAGGCTCAGCTCATGGGATTTTAATAGGAACCCTAATATTCTAGGGATATTATGATCCCTAGGATATACGTAAGATCCCTAGTGATCTAGAGTAGGGTTTGCTCATGAAACTTTGGCCAAAAATCTAGCTATATTCTGCCAAGGTCCTGAGAATACACAAGAAGATGAGTTAAAAGCTAGTAGAATGAGTTCTTCTGTAGGACTTTTAAGACAGCATAACATTGTGTCTGTGAAGTGGTTATTACTGCTTACTCTCACACAGGTCTACAATGGAAAAAAAGCAACAAAGCAGCAGAAATGAATTTTAAAGTTTACAATTTGAAGAGGAAAACAGAACTAGGATGATTAATATTACAGCCAGCTATGTGTTGACAAAGATTATAATTATAATTATAAAAGACATTGCTGTCATTATAGGACAGTCTCCTGTTTTGCATGGGAATAATAGTTTGAAACTTACTCCACTTTCTCTGAGTAACACAGTCTCTAAATGGTAGACTACAGCCTCAAATCCAAGAGTTTTAGTTCAATAGATATGTGTACCATTTACTATTATTTCCTTCCATTGTTTACTGAATGCTTTCAGTAAATGCAGTTTTTAGAGAAATGCGTAGGTTGAGGGGCAGAAAAGCTTAGGAGCAGAAGTGTGGATGTAGAGGTGTAGGGAAACAGGGAGAAGAGAAAAATGGGAGATTGAATTGAATTGGAAAACTCAGGTTTTTTTTTTCTTTTCGGAATAAACATGGCACATCACAACTGAAATTGAAACATACTGGCTCAAATACGTATTTATTATTCACAAGTGAGAAGTCTGAAAATGTACTCAGTAAATAACACAAAATAATATCTAAGATGACTCATATTAATGAACATGTCCAGATTATACACAAAAACATTTCATAAATTGAGGTAATTTCTTAAACGATTCATTTGAGTCAATGAATGAAAGGTTATATAAGACTTAGACAGAAAGCATAAAAGCATCTTTTTTGTTGTTGTTTACAGTAACACTTCTCAAAATTCTCTAATGTATTGAACTTTGAATTGGTAAATTATCGTGCAAGATTCTCCCTGAATATTGTGGTTGCTTTCTGTTGATTGTTGATACCTCTTGACTATTTATGGATTATTACTTACTTCTTTTAGTTACTGAGTGCACAGGTACCACTGTGTGCATGTGGGAGTCAGAGGAAAAATTACAGATGTCTTTTTTCTCCTCTATTTAGGTTCTGGAAATCAAACACATGTATTGAGCTTGGCAGAAAGGGCCTTTAGCCAATGAGCCTTCTCACTCCCCCTTATTTGTGTTTTAAAGTCATTTATTGATTTGATGGGATCTGGATATGCATTTGGCCTAGCTCACATGGGCAGATCACAGGACAACTTGTGGAAGTGACCAACTCAGAAGTTTTGATTGGTGTACTCCAACCAAATAAAGCAAAGTTATGATAAAGAAAAGTATACTTCCAGGTGTGTGCCATGTATATTAACTATTTGTCTCATCGCTGTGAGAAAATATTAATGAAAATTAAAGATTAAGAAAGGAAGGGTTTGTTTTGTCTTATAATTCAATGGGATACAGTCCACCATAGTGGGGAAATCATGGTGGCAGGAATCTGAGTTGGCCACCTTTCATTTCCGCTCAGAAATCAGAGGGAAATGAATGTCACTGCTGAGTTTCTTTTCCATTTCTAAATTCAGTTTTGGACCCCAGCCCATGGAATGCTGCCACCCACATTTAGAGTGGGTCTTCCCACCTCCAATAATCTATCCCAGAAAACCCCTCATAGGCATGTCAATGGATTTGTTTCTATGTTGATTTTGAAATTCTGTCAAATTGACAATCAAGATTAACCATCACAGTTATCTTTGCATAACTGTATCTCTTTGCATAACTATACCTAGAAGCAGTTAAAGTAACTGTCACCTCTTGTCAATCAGTTTGATAAATGTAGTTTGCACTTACTAGTATGAAGATTACTTATTCTGTAGTTTCATTTGCTAGGAATCTCAAGATTTACAAAGGTTTCACACTTAAAAAAATGAGTGGATGATCAAGAAAGAAAAAGAGGTTGAACAGTTATATAAGACTATGAAAATCCAAATATAAATTTCTAGTGGTTTTCCATTTTAGAAATGGCAACTCCATTGAAATGTGGGTCAAAGATGTAGCCTGGAAAGTTATATATAACATTCTTAATGTGATTCTTCTTACTTATAGGCTCTGTCTTGTTGCTGAATCAAGAGTGAAACTGTTTCCTTTGTTCATACTATTTGAATATTTGATAATCAGTGACAAATGCAAACTGTATAGTGCTATTTTTTTTAACTTGGTTGAATGCTTGAGTTTTAAATAACGATGTATGTTCTTGCTTTTACAACAAACTTAACAGCGGGGCTTTGGGAAATTAAGAAGATAATTGTTCTTATACCAACTTTCTCTCCACTTTCAAATCCTCAGCACACCAAGGATTTCACTTTTCTAAGCAGAACTTGTATTTGTAGATGGTTTGACATAAAAATAGTATAGATAAGACATTTTCTAAAAGAAAATTAGTAATAATTAATTCTGACATTGTTCTTGTCTCCTTGCTTACCTGGTGCTCATGTCATTTGAATAATGTTTCCAGTTTAAACTACACTGTCCAATTATAGACTTCTACCATTGTGCTTTGTAACAAACACCTACACTGTAATGATTCTGTACAACAGCTAATGAAATAAAAATATATATTAATTTAGGGTAAAAGGTTACTTTAATGCATAAAAATAGTTTGTTCTGAATGAACCTTGGTGATGTAGGGACATTAAAAAAGTTAATTCACATCATTAAAATTTCAACCTTTTAAAATTACTTTTCTGTATCTTTTTTTTCCTTCAAGAAAAAGAAAAAAAATGCCCAAGACACAGAACATTTGATAGACAATTAGTATCTAGTTAGAATTATTTGCTTGCATTAGCGTTTGCTTTTATTAATTCAGTGTGTATGTAGTTGTGTGCATGTGGTTCAGATATTTACAGAAATTAGGAGCTAACAGGTCTCCTGGAACTGGTGTAACAGGCATTCATGATGTTCTGATATGGGTGCTGGGAAACAGGCTCAGGTACTCTTCAAGACCAGTGTATGCTCTGAATTTCTGAGCCGTATCTCCAGCCTATATATAGTTTTAAACAGAAAAAAGAGAGGGGATTTTTAGGATACAAAATATCTCCCCTCATAACAATCACTTTTTACTTTCTTCTTCTAAGCGGGTCAATAAACAAATATATTCAGTGAGTAGTCACATCTAAATTCTACTGCAGTAATAGTTAGCGGAGTGTAAAAGCAAGGCAAACTCTCATAATTGCTTCCTCAAAGGAATAACACAAATAATAACTTTTGTAATGCAAAAATGTTTCTTACTACTTCAATATACAGAAAGTTGAATCCACATATATACCACAGAAAGGAAGGAACCATGATGAGTTGAATGTAGAAAAAAAGGAAATCTTCTGCTGTATATTTCAGCAATTCTAGTTTTTCACTTAGAATACTTACAATTTGTCATAAACATTAAATTGCTTACATAAAATGAGACAGCTCAATTTATAGAAAAAAAATGGGTAATTGGTGTTTTGTTTGCTTCCTTTGTAAGGCAAGCATCACAAGTTTAGTAGAAGAATGTGGAAACTGACGTGATATGACATTGATTAAGGTGAGAAGCTAGAAGAGATTCCTTCTATGTCTACATCTGAAGAAGAGAATTGAAACCAAGCTACAGAAGTCACCTGGCCACTTGAGTCTCAGTACCCTGTGTCCTTTCATGCAGAGATATTTGCATGTCTCTGTGTGTGTGCCGTAGTATCCTACACCATACAGTCAATATCTAGTAGGAAAAAATGCTAATAAATTTCCTGAGAAGACGGGCATAAACCCCTTTAGAGATTATGTGAAAAACCTTTAGTAGAGTTAGAGTGAGTCTGAATAAAGTGCATGCAGGCACAATTTGCAGTAGAATTAAACATCCCTTCTTTTTATATTTATGACAGGACTCTGGTGGTGAGTTTGTATTTTATTCCTGGATGGTTCCATTTAAAGTGCCCATATGTTTTTGGAATCTGAAACTTAGGAAAAGGTCAAATGACATGCTGTAATAAGAGTGTTCATCTTATGGAATAGAGAAGAATTTGTGTAAGTTTTGAAAAGCATGAATGATGAAATAACCACAAGCCCATTTACTTGGTTGTTACTGTAACCTTTGTACTGAAAAATTTATAACAGCCCTAGTTCAGAATCCCAATTATTCAAGCTTTCTACGTAACAGGAACTTAGCTTGCTAAATAGACACACACGAAGGAAAGTTCCACTAACATATTCACCTCTACTTCAGAGGACTAATTGCTTAAGAAGTGATGTCAAAACAGAGCACAAATCTTTATTCTCCCTAGTTTGGGAGAGCACAAAGTGAACATTTTGGTATATCTAAATGAGAAAATGTTAAACCTTTGCCAAATGATGAGCCAAATATTGTAATATTTTTCAAAAATGAATCAACATACTTCTATTTGTAGAAAAACAGTCTTGATAGGACAACAGATATAGTTATTTTGTTCATGGTAAACAGTGGTCAAGGGAATCAATTTAATAGTAGTCATAGAAAAAGATACGCCGATTAGGTAGATACAAAGCTGACAGATTATATAATAATAATGGGTGGTGAAATAGAAAACAACATAGATCTAATGATTAGGGTGAAATAGTTTTAGTCGCCTAGGATATATAAATATAAGCTACTGTTGATGTTGCTTAGGAAACTTAGTGACACGTATCAGCATTTAAGTAGCTGATATCTTCTCATTACCGGGTATGTAGAAATTACCTTTCTTTATTTATATTTAATTAAGGATAGAACAGCAATGGTACTTTGAACAATGCTTATAATCATAAAAATATTGAACACAAAATATAGATATTTATGTGTGCTGGGTAGTTTTTGTTAGCTTTACAGAAGCTAGGGTCATCTGGGAAGAGGGAATCTCAGCTGAGAAAATGGAGCTATCAGATTGGTTTTTAGGCAAGCCTGTGGGTCCTTCTCTTGATTGATGATTAATGTAAGAGTCCAGACCACTGTGTGCTCTTTAGCAGCTGGGCCTGCACTGGATAAGAAAGAAAGCTAAGTAAGCCATGAAAAACAAAAGCCATAAGTTCCTAGCCTGACATCATTCATGATGGACTATGATTTATACATGTAAGGTATAATAAGCCCTTTATTCTCTATGTCATATTTTTTTCCACTGTGTTAATTACAAAAATAGAAACCAAACCATGGAATAAATTGATATCAGGAGTGTGATTTGCTTTCACATACCTGACCATATTGCTTGGGAGAGAATTGTAGATGTCTGGAACATTGAGCTTGAACCTTTAGTGATCAAGCTTTCTGGGTGGTTTTGTAGAGGCTTGGAAGATAATAATGTTCACAACAATGCTTATAAAGTTTTAAAGGAAAGTTTGGGATGCTCTCAAATATTCTATCAGGGCTGTTTGAGTGACATATTTGAATTAAGAATCTGTGTTTACTGGTGAGCCGGGGCTGAAGAATCATCTATGATTAACAAGAGACAACAACACTGAAATGAAACTTTTGCTTTATTGGCACAGTTAATGTTGGTTAATGGGAGCTGAGAAATCAGCTGCATTTAGCAAGAGACCAGGATCATAGAGATGAATTCTTCTGGACATTAGTTCTTCATGACTAGCTCACAGAAGCAATGATTGCCTGGAGGACAAAGATTACAATCCAAGCTGGATCCTGAACGTGGCAATGTATACATTTCTTCAGAAAGTACACATTCTGAAAACATGAAATGGTCATGGAATACAGCTGAGGCTTGCCACTGTGAGAGGCCAGGAGAGGTCATTGGTGAAGGTGTGGTTTACAGCAGACACTTATTGTGTAGTGACGGGGTCATAGAGAGAAGCTGAGCCTTGTTGGTACCACGTGAGAATACTGGAGTCTCTTAAGAGAGTTCAGGAGGCCTTGGTGAAAATGCAGCCTCAGTTGTACTGGGGACATTAAGATGTTGATGACACCAGGATTGTAGCACGACCACCAAGGACAGCAGAAGGTATAAAGTAGAGCTGGTCTGAGCCCATAAGACAAGCTGTGTGCCTTGAATGGCAGAGTTGGAGAAGTGGAACTCCCTAAGCTCTTTAAAGTCCAGAAGATCATGAGCGAATCCCAGACAGCAGACACCAAGCTATTTATACAGTTGAAGTTTGTGTTTGAATTTCTTTGATTGTAACTGTTCCCTGGTTCCTCCTTTTTAGAGTAAAAAGTGTTTAACTTGCTCTTTTTTTTTTGTTGTTGTTGTTGTTGTTGTTTTACTTCACAGGAGCTCACAGCTGACTTCTAAAGAGACATTTGATTTTTAAAGAGAACTTGGACTTTTAACATGCTAAATATTTTAGACTACAGTACTTTAAAGCTCAATTATATTTTATTTTGTAATTTTAATATTAACATGATCTTGAGGACAAGAAAAAAAGGTAAGGTTCTGGTTTAATAGTGATGTGTTTGTGTGTCAAGTTGACATGGAGTCAATTTTGCTGGGGGATTTTTTGTACTTGACACAAAATAGGTTTATTTGTGAGGAGAGAGCTTTAATTGATAATATGTACTCATCAGATTGGCCTTTAGGCAAGCTTGTGGACATTTTCTTGATTAGTGATTGAAAAGGGACCATTCCACTGTGAGTAATGCCATCACTGAGCAGGTAGTCCTGTGTTATATAAGAAAGCACGCCGAGCAAGCCACTAAAAACAAACCAGTTGGGAGAATTCCTCCATAGCCTATGTTTGAAATCTCACATCAAGGTTTCTGCCTGACTTTCTTCTTGATTGACTAAGATCCAGTCTAGTAAGATGAAATAAACCCTTTCTCAAGATGCTCTTGGTCATACTGTTTATCACAGTACTTGAAAACTAAGACACCATATTAGACTGACTAAAGCAATTAAGGAATAGCCATAGTCTTAGTCACTATGCCAGTATAAAAACAAAGATATATGAGACAAAAATATAAGTGTGTATACAGACACAGAGAAAAGAAATCCAGAAATATTCTATATTGTTAAATAATATATCAATGGCTAGGTGGTGGTGGCATATACCTTTAATTCCATCACTCAGGAATAAGAAGCAGGTGGATCTCTGTGAGTTTGAGGCCAGCTTGGTCTATAAAGTGAGCTCCAGGACAGTCAGAGTTACAAGAGAGAAACCCTGCCTTCAAAATAATAATAATAATAATAATAATAATAATAATAATAATAATAATAATAATAATAGTGGTAGTAGTAGCAGCAGCAACAGCAGCAGCAGATCAATGAAAATGAATCTGCATATACGTAGGTGAATTTCTGTCTATTTATTTCCTGAAATTCATATTTTGTAAGTATTAAGTCACTGAGATTATTATTCACCAGAGAACTAATAGCAATGACTGTCATTCTCCAGTGCTTCTATGAGAACTGAGACTGGAGGAAAATGAAAAGAAACACAACACAACTGTTTGTTTCTTTTGAAGATTTTCTTGTGAGCTTCCAGATGTGACTGAGTGGGGCTCAAATAGACTGGAAACCCTACATTACAAATAACTGTAGTACAAATAGATAACAGAGGACTGCCTAACTGTGACTTTGTGAATTCTAGGAAGCATGAAGTATTATTTCATTCTTACTTTTTTTCTTTTAGATATTTGATACCAAATGTCAAAATAAAAATCTCTATGAAATTTTCACAAAAGGAAAGTTTGAAGGGACACATTCACTCCCCAGACACTCAACTGCTAAGACTCATGCTAATAAATGGCACTTGGATTTGTAAAATGTTTTAAAGTATTTATAAAATGACTTCAGACAACAGTGTTTTGCTCATAGTCAAATATCAGGGAATTAAATAGTGTCTTAAGTTTGTTAATTTCATAACATATTCAAAGCATCGTTTATGAATTTAAAATGTATACATTAGAAATATAGATCTAATAATTTGGGTATATAGTAAATTGAAATGACTTAATTGAAGGACTACATTATGGGTTAAGATTCGGGAGGGGATCTTTCACCACGTGCTAACATTTGAAAAGAGAAATTAGTGTCTACACTTGTTGGCACAAGTGTGGTTCTCGAAGGCTCCTAAGCATGTGAAACAAGTCTTCTTGTGAAAAACTTAGTTATTATTTTTTAATCTTCCAATGTCTTAAAATATAAACAAAATCATTCCAAATGCATACTGATATTTCATACATTCGTGGGGTTAGCTGTGCTTCCTATAGTCCAACCCTCTGTAGAAGGTGATACCCAGTTGCTATGTTAAGGTCTATTTGAACAGGTTATCTGAAAACAGAAGACTCGATAAAGGAGGAAGTAGAAGGAAAGAGGAAGAGGAAAATAGGTGGGAGGTTGTTTTCAAGAATACTAAAGAACCATTTCAATATACGTTTTCAATGTTTATGTCAAGTTAAAAGAGGCTTAGAGTGGAAGTTTTTAAAGAATTCATGGGGGGGGTAAAACCAGACTAAACCCGAGTTTCCTTTTATATACAAACATCTTTCCTTTCTTTGTTTTTCTTTCTGTCTGTCTGTCTCTCTGTCCTTCCTTCCTCCTTTCTTTTTCCTTTTCTTTCTTCTTTTTTGCCATTTATTAGCATTTTTAGTAATATTATTTCTTCTTAAAAGCAGGAATTAATGCCGGGTGGTGGTGAAACACGCCATTAATCCCAGCACTGGGGTGGCAGAGGCAGGCTGCTCACTGTGAGTTCAAGATCAGCCTGGTCTACAGAGTGAGTTCCACGACAGCCAAGGTTACAACAGAGAAACCCTGAAAAAAATAAAAATAAAAATAAAAACAAACTCAGGAATTCAAAACAATACAGTTTAGAAATTACTAAGTTCTTAATCCATGAAGATTTGTCTTGGGTAAAATAGTGATTATCAATTCAGTATTTGTTAATTTAAGGAAAAGATCAATGATCTCTACAAAAAGAAAACTGGTATCAACTTTTAATTTTTATTTGTGTACATGCATGTGCTTGTGTGTGTGTGTTCCTGTGTGTGTAAAACAGGAGTGTATGTTGGGTGTCTTTTTGTATTACTTTCCAGTTTATGATTTTGAGATAGGGTCTGTCACTGAACAATCTTGATGTTTCAGCTAGACTGGCAGGCCTGAAGCTTCCAAGAACCTATCTCTGCATTTCCCTCCTAATGCTAGGGTTACAAAGGCCCCCCACTACCTCAAATGCTCAGACAGTGATGACTTCTTTCTTTCATTTTTTTTTTTAAACAAAATAAAACAAAACAAGGTGTCTCTGTGTAGTCCTGGCTGTCGTGGAACTCACTCTGTACAACAGACTGGCCTTGAACTCACAAAGATCCTCCTGCCTCTGTCTCTTGGTTTAAGGCATGTGCTAACATCCCTGTCCTCACATCAGATTCCTTATGTGAGTTCTGGATGTCAAAATGCTGGTCCTCATGTTTATACAGAAATCACCATATTTGCCAGGCATTTTCCAATTATCAAGCTTTTTTTTTTTTAATGATGTTGTGGGGAACAAGCAATCAAAATCATTTCATTCATATATAAAATTACCAAAAAATAAACTTCATTAATGGAAAAAAGTTTCAGGTAAAATGACCTTTTCTTCTAGGAAACATAAAACACATGATTCAAGTATATTATCAAGTAGTAACGAAACCTAGAATTGAAGGGGAAAAAATCATGAATTTAGCAGACATTTAAACCAAAAAAAGTTGATTCTGTTGTTTTATTTAGATGACCTGGTAATGTTATTATAATCAATTTCTAACCTCGAATGTTTTTGTACAGTCTAATTTTATAAGTGGGCATTGGGACTTTGGAATAGTTTTTCTAGATAAAACATTTAATTTATTTGTAAAAGAACTTTATTTTGATCTCTACTTTTTATGATTCTTTAATATAGTACAAGCATGACAGTTTTGCACATTTTTTTATTTAAGTACTAAATATCAATATTGAACATTTTCTTTTATTTCTTTTTTTTAAAAAAAATTTTTGAGATAACCACAATAAAATAAGAAATTGCTCCAGGTAGAGGTTATAGTCCCTGGTATGCAAAGTGAACACACAGCTTGTCTAACTTCTTAGTGTATCTCCTCAAGTTAATTAGAAGAGTGTTGAATGGTTTCCTCTAAGAAAAGTACTACTTTGCAATGCTTAAAATATTCACCCTCCTATCCTAACTTCAACTATTTCTATAAACAAGCCTTCAACAAGCCTTCAATCAGTACCTAGTGTCTTTCATAGGCATAAGAGATAGAAAGGAAAGGAAAATAAAATCCATGTCAACAATATCTTCTTTAAGAATCAGAGAAACCATGTGTGTCAGCTCAAACCTTTAATCTCAGCATTCAGTAGACTGAGTCAGGAGGATCACTGCTTATATCAAGGCAGCATGAGTTGCATCATCTTTTAAGACCCCATGCCAGCATCAGTGCCATCTCTGTGACATTGGTTTGATGTATTATCATTAGACTATCCACTGTTTGCACCATCAATGTAAATATTAATATATTTGTCATATGATAAAACAATAAAAGATCAGACTTGAAGAAGAGTTTTTTTCTCAAAAATACAACAAACAAATAAAAGAGATAACAACAATGAACTCCCTGTTAGTAGAACATACCTAGGAAATGTTAGCTTGTTTTTTTGTTTATTTTTTTTTCACCCAAATGAAATAATAATGCCTGGAAGTATGAAGCTATAAGATACATCCAGGGAAGTGAAAGTCAGTTCCATGGGGTTGATAGACCTATTTAGGAGCTAAAGAAAGGGGGACAAAACCAAAAAAAGCCAGTTTATAGAAGGTCCCTTCAGCTAAGCTATGGAAATTATTTTGCCCTGAAAAATATGTAAAGTCTTCAAAGTGTTTTTAGAAAAATTGGCATAGATTTCAGTCAAAATAATTGATCCTATAATTTTGTTTAGATGACCTGGTGATCTCGTTATACTCAAATTTTTGTGAGTATATGAATACTTAGCATATTTGTGCTACGGTATGCTAAATACTATTCTAAATGTTTGTTGAGGCTTGAGAAACAAATACATATGCATTTAGAATTGCATACTGTCACAGGAGGGTGTGTAGTATCATACAAAATTATGGTAAGCAACAGGAAAGTTGATGATGAGATCTAGAAAAAATCTAGATTCAAACAGACTGAAAAGCCTGAGAGGAAAGAAGTATATCAAATATTTTATGGACCCCACACAAATATTTAATTAAAGAATTAAGTGTTGAAGGATATTCAAGGAAAGAGATAGGTTATGTATGGGTTTCTCTATTGGAACATCAGGTGTGAATATCATTGCTTATATAGCTTGAAGTCCCAATGCTTCTGTCTGCAACATTACCACTCCTTCCAATCCTACCACCCCTTCTTTTGATATAAATCTATTTTACCCAGAAATGAAGATACCCCGTTACAGCTAAACAAATAATTAAAACCAACATTTTTCTTGGTTTCACTTTAAGAAATCTTCTATTGTGTCAGTCTAAAAATAAAACAATAGGACATATCCTATCATAAAAAACTTTCTGGAAATTGATATTTAATACACCAAACAAGCATCTGCACTCTCATGTTTACTGAAATACTGTTCATGTGGTCAGCATGTAGAATCAATCCCAGTGTCCACTGATAGGGCATAGATAAGAAATTATATATACAATAGAACATATCCTATCCTAAAAATATTTTCATTTGCAGTATTATGAAAGGACCTGTAGGCTACATTGTTAAGTAGGTGAGATAAGCAAGACCCAGAAGCACAAGTACTTCATTTTCTCATATTTGATAGCTGAAAAGCTGATCTCCTAGATTAGTGGCTACTACATTATAAGAAGGGTAACAGAAAGAAGATGGTTAACTAAGGTCAGTGGATTAGAGAGATAATTTCTATTTTGTGATACGAGAACTATGGTTGGAGATGATTAGCTGTATATTTTTCGAGATACCTGTGAGAAAAGATTTTTAATATTCCTAACACAAAGAAATGATAGTGCTTGACTCAATGAATTTTCCAGCTACCCTACATTCATCATTATACATTGTAAATATGTATTGAAATGTCACAGTATAGCCCATAAATATGTACATAATTGAGCCAATTCAAAATACTATTATTTTAAAAGAAAAAGAAAAGCAACTAATGACAAATTGTCCTATCTGAGTTCATCACAGTAGAGAGAATTATTAGGGCACCATAATTGATAAAGTAATGGTATTTAAATTAGGTTGTTGGATTTTTCTTGAAATTACAAATAAATCAGACATCAGTTAATGAGTTAAACCTTTTATTCTTCATCTAGAAAACTGAGAATTTGATATACATGCTCAGTATATGATAGACATATACCCCTACATTTTTTGTTTCAATTTTTTAAAACAGTTTTAATGTTGCACATTTCATACAGTGATTGTGTATGGCTGCATGCCAAAAGAAATTATATCTAATGAAAACATAAAATATTATCCCATATATCTTCAGCTGATTTTTAGTTAATTATTTTACTTTACAATTTCACAGAGTACATGCTATAGTGTGCAATTATAATTATATTATACTTACTTTGTCTGTAGTATGTAGGCTTGTTCAGCTGGTTAGGAGATGGTTAATATAGGAGGAAAGACAGTTCATTTCCTATATTACTAACAGGGGGAACACAGGTTTTGTCATATAACCTGGTACATTGCCATTTACCACATTCTTTGTTACATAGGATTCTTCTCAAGTACTTTGAGTTTGCAACTAAGTTGATCAAGGCCTTATCATTAGAAATTATTTGCTTTGGTCCCTTTCTTTTCTCTTTATATTGTCCAACAAAAGGCATGTACAAGAATTTTCTTTAACTGAGAAGTAAAAGCTACATGCAAAAGAGTACAGTATCTCACCATCATGGCACCTTGTCAAAAATTTCCATGCTGACCATTTTCATTTGAATATTTATATGGGAGAGACACAAATGTACCTTCTTGAAAACTCTATTCTACTTTCTGACCTCTGGTACAGAAATGGATTAGGTATTTTAACTCACATTCATGGTAAAACAGATATTTAGTCCCACTATAAGCCAATGTTCTTCACACACACAAGCAATTATCTCAAACACACAGCATGGGACAAACTGTTGTATCAGGGAATTAGGCAGTGTAAGAAGGCAATGGACTGAAAGTCCATACAGACAAAAATAACAAACTTATCATTAGGACTGGGAAATGATGAGGAATAACACAAACTGCACCTCATTTCTCCTCTGATCAAAATTAAATAACTCAAACCTGAAACTCATAGAAACAATGATAAAGATCCATAGACTATCATATAGTTACCCCAAGCAGTCAAAATGCTAACAGGACACACCTTTTCACACTGTGAGGGTATAGCCTATTACTGCACTGGGTTTATGAATATTATGTTCAGAAAAAGAGATAAAAGAAAAGAAATCCTAATTTTTACTTCTTGCCTACAACAGACTATATTTGGAGTTTACACCTTAGACAATGACATCTTTCTTCTAAAAACTAAAATATAAATGTTTGGGTGGTATTATTCATCAGCTCATTTCAAAATGAGCTTGAACTCACATTTATAGCACCAAGCAAACATAAATATCAAGAAGCAAGAATAAACACTGTGCCTCAGAGTATTTCCTTCCAAGAAACTGTGGAAACCTTTAGAAGTGGGCAATAGAAATATCACACAGCCTGATTCAGTTCATACCTACTACTTGAGGAGTGGGCAGACCAGAAAATTTGTACATTTCTTGAGAAGTCAGCTTCATGTGAGAACAGGAAAAGGTGCAAAAAAACAAGGCTCAAAATAATGTTAACAGTGAAATGTGAATTAGTGCAGTTTGGGATAATTTCCCCTGTTCACAGAGTTTAAGAAATACCCTGCTCAAAAAAAAAAAAAAGATTATAGAGTTTCCTCCAAAAATAAAGTTTATCTGTAATCAATGACAATCAGAATCAATTACCGTGACAACAAGATGGCACATAAACTATAAGTGCAGCCATTAGGTGTTGAACTAAGTACCTAACAATTTAGGCTTTAGAACTTTGAGAACTTTCATCGAACTTAAACAGAAGTGTGTGCCTGGAGAGGTAGGTCATGGTCGACATTAGTAGAGAAACTCCAAGCATCATTCAACAGAGTTAAGTATGCAAAGTGCACTGCCTAAAAAGGAGAATGTGTCTCAGGTGTATATCACCAGGTTTTATGAAATTAAGTAGTCCTATGAAGAATATGATTTTTCATTTTCATTGTAATAGAAAGAAACAATTGATAACTCTTTAAAGAGACTTAGTGATGTGACACAGCTGTACTTTTGAAACTAAATATATTAATAGCCCCTGCTCTTCATTTTTTGATTATTATATTTTTTAGTTACCATACAAAATGATGTGTTTCATTAAGACATTTTCTCACATATATGTCATGTGTTTCCAACATATTTACTCTCCATCACCCTCCCATGCGTCTCCTCCCATCCCCTAAGTCTAACCCCACCCCAGATTTTCCCCATCTGCTTGTATTTCATAGATACTCAACTTGTGGAGAAAACATATGTGCCTTCCTTCTCCCCACCATACTTTCCTGCCATGTGTCCTGTCTTACAGACGCAGTTTCTCTGTTCATCTCCTCACATCGACCCCTGCAGCATCATTTCAACATGTTTACCTGAAATGAATTATTCCCACTCTGTGTCTGTGTGTTTTTATCACTTCATCCTGAAATGGATGTTTCAATATAAATTTTCTATTACTTAAATTTCTAAATAAAAAAAATCATACTTTCACTAAAAATGCAAGTTTATTAGTAAGAATATTTGATACAGTAGAAATATTCTCATTTTTCAAACTATTAAGAGTACTTCAATTCAAGAGTCAACACATGAAACTGCAAGGGAGATCTTGCGGAAAGAGGCGATCTTACAGAGTAAAATGTGAAAGTTGGTAGTTACTGCCATTTTATCCCTGTACTTCCTAATTTTGAGAAGCTATTTGCATTCATTTAGTTCAAGTACCTGGAGTAACAGATCAGATAGTACAATGAGAGACTAAGTGATGAAAGCTGTATTTTCCATGATATTCTCTTTGCCAAAGTGTCAAAGAGTGTTTAGAATGGTCATATTCACTTACAAATGCTAGATGATTGGTAGCCAGGGCCAGATGAGAGACAGTACCATTTATGCCCTGTTGGCCTCACTGTGTGACCCTGTGTGTATGACTGTCTACTCTTTGTCTCAGATATGAGAAAGCCAGTGTTGGACGAGAAAACCTCAAGGTCCATGCTACTGTGTCTTTCTCAGACTGCACTACACAAAGAGCTCTTCGGTCACCTACGGTCTCCAGCAATCATAAGCAAACTTGGTGACACACTGGTTCAACTGTCATGGTGTCAGTTTCTATTTGTCTCCACCCTCCCAGTTTCTCCTTCCTGCTCTAGGCTGAAGAATGACATCATCACAGTCCCTCCTTCCAGGGGCACTTCCTTATGCACTGGTTTCCACTGGTTTTCAGAAAATGAGAGCAAGTAAGAGAGGACAGGTGGGTGAATGGACTGAGGTCAGCATATTTTGCCTAAATCCTTCCTTACTTGGGAATAGTGCCTCTCTCTCTGGCAGTGGTGTTTCCCTCTGTGACCATAGCTCCTGCCAAGAGGCTTGATGTATTCCAGATGTTACTGATTTCTGTTCTTCTTAAGTCTAGATTTGAGCAATAACATGTTCATGCTTTCATGTTTAGTTCCATTGGATCTAAGGTAGGCAGCTCACAATTGTCTATAACTAAAGCTTCAGGGACTCCAGTGCTGTCTTCTGGCTTACACACACAGACACACACACACACACACACACACACACACACACACACACACACACAAATATAATTAAAAATAAAATATTATTTTAAATAAAAAGCTATGCTTAAAACTCACTTCAGGGCAGTAAAGAAATGATTTATGTAAGCTCCTCCTCTCCTGGTAAATTACATAATCTAAGAACTATATTACCCTTTAAAGCTGTGTGTCCTCTGATACTTTTTTTTTTTCAGTTAAGTGAATAGGTTAGAAAAAAAAACTTCTACAATATATATATATCAGTTAGGGTCTCAGTAAGAAATTCAAATGCAGCTATTTTATGAGAAGACCAACTTCGGCTACATAATCTTTTGTATAGACTAACTAAAAGGCACATAAAGTCACATAAAGAAGGGTTAGAGACAGCTCAGGCATCAAAGAACTTGCTGTGCAAGTGTCCAGTCCCCAGCTCACATGCAAACACGGGCATGTGTTGATGAGAAATGTCTGGGAGACAGAGCTAGCAGGACAATAGAGCTCACTATGCAGCCAATTGAGGACAGTGACCCCCAGTTCCAATGATAGACTTAACTCTAAAAACAATGTTGGTAGCTCTTGAGGGACAATGCCAGAGGTTGAACTTTGCCCTCCTTGTCACCCATATGGGCACGTATGTACCCTGAAATTATGAATCAGCTCAAGCACACTTACATACTTTTCAATCATTTGATTAGTCATTGAGAAGGATAATATTTGTCTGCCATACTTTTAGTTCGATTGGTCACCACCAACCTCAAAGGTAGGGCCACTGTCATATAGTGGGGACAACACAAGCAGGCAACACACCCTGATATAAAGTCTAGAAATGGCCATTAAAGTAGCTGTGCTGAGTGGGATTTCCTGGATACAGTAGCATCACTGGTAAAATGAAATGATACATGCGCATTTGTGCAGGTAGCACACCATTTACTCCAGGACTACATGCACACTTGGGACTTTAAGAGTTAGTTGCATTTTGTTGCAGCACAGTCATCCTTATCTGTGTCTGGCTGACAGTGGTGACAACTGTAACATTCCCAGGGCCCCTCACTAACTCCATCTTCTGTTTATTATTCACAAACAGAACAGTGTCAGGCTGAAAATCTCAGCTACTTTAGTTTCAAACACTGAAAGAAAAGCTAAGTCACATTTGACTTTTACAGTATTTGACCACAATAAAGTATTCTTGTGAAAATGTGTTTTCTAGGAGGTCAGGTGTTATATACATGAAAACAAGATAGTGATGTTATAGTAATCCAGTCTGGAGCTTTCAAACTGAGGCAAGTCAGTCACTTGTGACAGTGCAACACGCTTCTCAGGAAAACCTACTTCTGTTCAGTGTCTCCACCGACATGAAATTTGCTGCTTTGTATTTACTGGGACATGTTTACTTTTAACTGATTACCTCCCAGTAATAAGCAAGACTGTGACTTAAAGGCGGTTAAATGTGTCTCTTTGATAACTTGTTCTTCTGCATTTAGCTAGGTGTAAAGAAATCTGTGACTTCTGTCCCAAGCTGATAACATTAATATTTAAGTAAAGCTATATGTTGTGGGAAGGGACTTGTACTGCTTTACATCCTGTGTAATACACATGCTGATAGCATATAAAACACAAGCAGATAGCATATAACACACATGAAGATAGCATGGAACACACAATCAGCATGGAACACACATGCAGGTACTGTGTAATACATATGCAGACAGCATGTAATGCAAATACAGACAGCAGAAGCATGTAAATGAGCAGTAAAAAGAAAAAAAAATCCCTCTCATTAAGTTAAATGTATGTTTATCCTACAATCAAGAAACTAGAATTGCCTCAGAATGAAATCAAATCTACCCAGGTATTGTGGGTCTTGGAAAGGATCCCATGACTATGTCATTAGAAAACCAAATAATTTTTTTTTAACTCTTCGAATCCTTTAACAAAAAAAAAAAAAAAAACCCTGAATATTGGCACAGAGAAGACGGATATGTCTTCTAAACACTAAAAAATTCTCTCAGAGGCCTTTCCAAGACGTTTTGGATGGGCTCTTTGCCTCTCACACACTGGCAGCCCACGCCCCCGTCAGTGTGCACAGAAGGTCAATAAGCCCCTTGCAGCAGAGCTGGGGAGTGCCTGTGTGAGGAAGCCCACTGTTGTTGCGGTAAATGCAGTGTCCACGAATTCATTAGGAATGCATTTGTTCCTGGAAGTGCTAGCTATTCCAGTAACCGGTTGCCGCCAATGCTTCTAACCATATTCTCTACATTTGTGCAGAGGTTTCAGGGCAGAAAACCAGTTCTCTGTTCTTGCCGCATGCATCAATTTGGAGCTTGCTACTTGATCAGCTCATTTACCTTTCATCCACTGTGAGAGGGCGGCCTGGGACAACATAGTTACGTTTGGAGTTTTTTTGTAGATCTTATTATGAAAAGGGGCTCTTTGGGTGAAGGAAAATACACAGTCAGATGTTAATAAAATGTGGACTCCGCTGGAAAAAGCTGAAATATTATAGTAAGCATGAGCAGTGGAGGAAATGGCTTTGAATACACAATAGAGAGATTATACTTTGTGATTCCACTAAAACATTAAGAACAATTTCACCGAGCATTACTTTTCTACTCAAGAAAAGAAGAAACATATCCATCTTTTTTGAACAACACCTTTGCAAGCTTCCCTTCCAAAATGTCCACAATATTAATAGCAGTTAGAAATTACAAAAATAAATTATACAAAGGAAAAGAAAGTTATGTGTTAACACAGCCAAGAATTTACAAGCACATATACCACATCCAAAGTCCTTGTGTTCGTCTCTTAACCACCAACCTGAGAGGCGAAAGCACTAAACAAACACGGAATCGCTGTGTTTTCCTCATAAGACAACACTGGTCTGGTTTTCTTAAAGTAACGTCATTTTAAGAGGGTGCCAATGCTGGCCTTCCTGTGATAAGACAAGCTGACACAATATGCCCTCAGCTTACTTGCAACTGGGATATTAAAGCTTGGGAGAGGTGCAAGGCCCTTCTATCATGAATGGAACACATCTGTTCAGGAAATACACTTCACTGTGCCAAAATGCTTTTAGTGTATCTGCCCCCTGAGTGTCCTATCAAGCTACAATTCCCTGTCAGCAAGTACCTTGTAATTCCTTTCCTTTTATGTTGATGAAAGTCTTGATCTATTATGCCAATATTGCATACTTTCCACAGTCTCTCAGAAACTATTATTCAGTAATGTGCATAGGAGCTCACAGTCTGTTACTTAGACAACCAACCTCAGTTAAGAGCATCAGTCATTTCACGGAAACAGAAGCTAGGTGGTCAGGCTTCACAGTGTGGCTCGAGCTCCATTTTGTGAGAGGTAAAAATAAAATAACAAAACTAAATTAAAAGACCGATGGTAGTTTAGACAGGATAAATGCTAAAACGTTACTTTGAGTGGGAGCCCAGAGCAGCAAGTTGAAGATAGACGTGAACTCTTTGTGCTCCAGCCTGATAGGCTAAGACCGTGTCCAGTGTATTAGAGATAGAATGAGTCAGAACTGGAGGTCCCCCTGGGTTCTACTTATGGTTGAAGTAAGAACAGAGCCTCAGAATAAAGCTCAGGCTGTCTCTGTCATCGTTCTTGAGAAAATCACAGATGCCTGTGTGCTCTTTATTGGTTTCTGTTACTCAGAAATTCTGAAGTGCATTGTGGTCTTTGTGGAGAGAATATTGAACTTTTAATTTCAGAACTTTTGGGTTCAGCACAATTAGAAGAGAGTCACTGGAGTGGACCTAGTTTATAGTAAGTCTAAGATGCACTGATGCTCACTCAGACCATAGAATTGGGGGAAAAAATGAACTAGATTCAGGAGTATTCTAAGTGACTTTTCAAATAATTTCTGGATGGATCAGAATTTCTAGGGTGCTGAACATACACTAATCACCACTTTGGGTGTGAAGGTTACATTACCAGTAATAGCTAACACGTGAGATACAACTTAATTTGTGCTAGGAGATATTAGAAGTGCTAGTTTAAATGTGGTGGCACCTGTTTGTAATATCTGTACTTAGGAAATGTAGGATCAAGAATTCAAAGCTAGGCTCTGTGGTCTAGCAAGTTTGAGAGCCAATTTGTGCTACAGAAGACCCTGTCTTAGGAAAAGAAAGAAGAAAAACACCTAACTCATTTAATCATTACATAAACCTAGAGAGAGGCAGTATGGTTACACCAGTTTTACAAGTAAGTACACTACCTTAGAGAGGTTGAACGATTGTTCTAAGTTATACAACAATAGGTAGCATAATAGTGATTCAAACCAGGTAGCGTGGCTCCAGGGTCATGCTCTCAATTTATGATCTCAACTTTCTGTGACCAGGAAACATAAAGAAAAATGCTGTTGCAAACCTACTGATGACAAAACCAAGAAGCTATTGCTCTGTATCTGAAACATTGCCATGTTTTCCAGCTCTTACCACTCAGGTTGTACTGGATAAAAACCATTCTTTGTCCATGGCTCCTTTTATATTTCATTTAACTGGTTTATCATTTGTTCTTAAACAATTCAGTGAAAATTAAAAAAAATAAAGCCTCATATTCTGAATCACCTTAATTGATGCTTTAGTTCCCTTCACTTGATTAATATATTGCTTTGAAGCCAAGGATAACATTGATCAGCATGTTTTTCTTTTCTGATGCTTTACAATAAAACTCCTCAACAGTTGCAAAAGTTTTGTGCCATGGTCCTCTGTGGGTGTGCCCAATGAATAATACAAAATTTGCTATAGACCTTTTACCCTCCATATCCCAGACATCTTGAGAGGATGGTTATAAATCCCATGGTATGGGTGAAATTCAGATTTCCAATTCCATATTCATATGATTGTTTAATATTTATTGACAAGCACGATTTGCTAGAGGCCTAAGTTGGCCAAACATTTAAAGTAATTTCCCACAGCAGAAACTCCAGCTTATAAAAATAACTGCAAATAATGTGTAAGCAATGCTCTTAAGTAATCAGCATGCCATCTAAGGGAATGTTGAAGTTGGTGTGCTATTTTAGACAAGGAGCATTCAAAAGTTTCCAATACAATTTATTATGAGACAAATTCGTAGGTGGAGAAATCTTTAGTATTCTTCTTTGGGTAGATACAGAAGATAGGAAAGCATTTCATTTAAAACCTGTCACTGTCTGAATGACTTAATTATTCAGCTGGGCTTGTGAGTCGTGTTCTCAAGCTTTCTTACCTTTTGTTTTTAAAAATGATACTGGATTTTAGGTTGAGGCCTTTTTTTTAACAGAAAAAAAAGTGACGTATGTGAAAAAGTAAGCCACCATTTTCATCAAAAAGGAAGACATGGTCTATATGATTTTTAAATGTAATTCTAATAATTTCATGTATTTACTGCACTATGAATAAATGTGCATTTGATTGACATACAGTTTGGAATTTGTACTACACAGAGCAGTTATTATATCCAAAGAACTAATCTAATGCACAGCATAGTAAAACCATGGCCACGGTACTCAAGAAATTCACAGCTTATGAGGGAAAATACAGTTCATAAAAGAGTAACTCAACACAACAAATGAACTGTAATTGGCTGTGTATTTGAAGAGTTCTATAAAAGGAATCACGACACTCTTCTGAGAAACATAGTAGTTTGTGAACAGAAAACACATAAGAAGGATGTTAACTTGTGCATACAGGCACAACCTAGAAGTAGATCTGAGGAAGGAGAAGACTACGTCAGGGCATTCACATAAGAAAAGAGCAACCCAAAAGTCAACAATGAAACATGACATGATAGGGAAAAAAAAAAACATTGGAGAGAATAATCTCAAGGAAGTGTAGCATGATTTGAAAAACTGAAATGAGAAAAGTGAGTCAGAAATATAACAGTGAGGCGCTAACATTACTTTATTAATAAGATGAAAAAAGAAAACCTTTGAAGAGGGTGTTTCTGTCATAAGAACTGTCATTGGTACAAGAGCATCAGGTAACAACATGAGACAGAAGAAACACTAGCAAATACAAAGTCTAGGCGATGACTGTGGACAAGCAGTCCTTAAGTAAGGGACGGAATCACTGATATCACCATGGTGAGCAGAACAGGACCCAGAGGTTTTAAGAGTTGATGAATTTCTAGAATCTGTCATGTCATTAGATTTAAGACCTGCATTTTAAAACTTTCAATTTTCAAGGAGTAAAAAGGAACATCTGAGAAGGAATGAATGGTACAAAAAGAAAAGGAAAAGTATAATGTTAAATATCAGGCATTTTCTATAAGTGAGGCTCTTGAGTGTTCCTTCCACCTGCCTCGTAATGTATAGTATCTTCACAAAAGTGTATCTGTAGCTAGAAATCAGGAAAATAGTTGCACTATGTATGTCAGGACTATTACTAAAAATATTCTCCAGGGTTTTTGTTCCAGATGAAAGTGCTACTTGGTAAATATGAACTTTCAAGTTGAAGGTGTAACTATTCTTGCTTAGATGTGTTCTTCTATTTGAGAGTGACACTTCCTGTGGCGTGAGTGTTCCACTGATAACATTAGCGCATTCTGGTGGCCCTTACAGAGATTGGAGCTCAGAAACTTATCATCAAGGCAGACAAAGCTCATGATCCTGGAAGATGAGGTCAGAGAGAGAGTATAGAGCGTTGTGCTGTGTTTCTCTCCAACACCTCCAGAAAACCCAACACTACCGTGACTCTTAAGCACTGAGACTTCTATACTGCTATTCTTCTCAGTCCTGTAGTTTGATTCCACATCAATGTGGTAGAAACTACAGAGGTACTTTCCAGAGATGAACAATTCCATTTTAGTCACCTTGCTCACAAATGCATTCAGTCTGAGGTAAGATAACTTTAGAAACACTGGGTTCATTCAACACATTGGTTTAATTGTGTATCTTGATCTAATTGTTCTTTAACTTGTTTGTTTTTAGTTTTGACAGTGGGAATTGAACTGTAGACTTCTGCATACTAGGCACGTATTCAACCACTGAGCTACAGCTCCAGGCCTAATTTTAATGGACATAAAAGTGTTTTGTATTTATAATGTACAACAACATGTATTGATACATGCATGCATTTTAAAATGGCTGAATCTGGTTATTTAACTTAGAAATAACTAAGGTATATTTTATGCTGCAAAAACACGTAAGTTCAGCTCAGAAAAAAATTTCACACACATACTATTGCCAATTACAATCTCTACAACAGTGACATTTAATATTATCTCTTGAACTTTATTCCTCAAGTCTAACTGAAGTTTTGTGTCCCTTGGCCAACATGTTCCCAATCTACCACATTTCTAGTTTCTTATAACAGCCTATTCAGTGTTTTATGAAAATGGTCATTGCATGAACATGAATAAGCCTAAGAGAAATCACGTTAAGTAAAATAAACCACAGAGAAACATTACACAATCTTATGTAACATATATACTACAAAAATTTTTCTTGCCTATAATATATGTGCTACTTTTCTATGTATGTTCACATGTGTGGGGAACAAGCATGTGTATGCACCCATGTGTGTGCACGCATGTGGATAACAAAAATTAATGTTGAGTGTCTTTATTGATCACTCTCCACAATACTCATTGAGACAAAATTTCTAGCTAGCCAGCTTGCCTCAGAGGTCCTCATCTCTGGTTTTGACAGACACTAAATTTCATTGGTCAGCTTCTACATAGTTTCTGAAGATTCAAACTCTGTTCTTTACATTTGTGAGGGAAACATTTTATTCATAGAGCCATCTCCGCAGCCTCAGAATATTTGACAGCTACTAAAATGGCTATTTACACAGCTATTTATAAAGATTCCAAGTTACATTCTTCTTATCTTCCCTCTTAACTCCCTGTTTGAACTGATGATAACTTTCCAGCATATCATTTTGATATGATTGATAATAGAGGTGATGATTTCATTGATATTTTTCCAAAAATATACTTGAATTCTTGCCACACCATAAGCAGTGTGGTAGAACCTGAAGATTTACTAGTAAAATGAAGACAGTTTTAACTTCAGAGAGAATTTACAATACTGAGAAGATATTTCATCTATTGTCAATGAAGCTCTAACACAATATAGGGTCTTTAATACAAAAAGTCACAAATTATTTTCCTAAATATTACGTGTTAAAATGTTTTGGTACCTTTTAGTCAGCCATTTTCTTTCTGTGTTGGGGCTCAAACTATGGCTATTTGCATGCTGGGAAGAACTCTATTGCAAAGCTACATCCCAGTACTAGCCAAACTTGTAGGGTTTCATTTATTTCCTCTTAGAAATCCTACAAATTTGATGACTTTCCATTCTCTCATACAAGTATGATGCAGAAATGTTGTAATGTATTTAAGAGTTAAAGCTGTCCACCTATCATGCGCCTGAGGCAGATATTCATGTTGAGTGTACAGTAAATTAATGAGATGGTCACAAACTCTATTGTTGTATTAGTATAAAAGCACTCCTTCTTTAAGAAGAAAAATTTCATCAAAAACTGGCATAGTTGAGAGGTAGACTTATGTCAGCTCAGACAAAAGTAGGGCCATTATTCCCTCTATAAGTTCTGGACCAACCTCTCCTGATGTTCCCTGAGCCTGTCTCTCACTGACTTTGTTGATACAAACAGACTCTGGACATTTGGCTCCTGAAGGTTCTACTTTATCTTTCTCTGCATTTGTAATGAAATATTCTCTGATTAGTGAGTTTATTGTACAGTATTACTTTTCTTCATTTAATACAGAATTATAGCTAAAACTCTTGAGTGGTTTTAGGCAATTTAGAAAATGACTGCATTCTCTAGTCATTGCTAATTAATTTACTATGACAGATCTATCTTCTGTGCTTCTTGATCATAGCATAAGCATATTTTAAATTTCCAGTCGTTTTCAGGTACAACCTACATATTGTGGTGATGATGATGATGCTAAAAATGCATATACAGACAAATATTAGTCTCTAAAATTATATCCTCTATACGAAATAATGATGTTTTCTTCACTAGCAAAGAACTAAATTTCTAGCAAAGATAATGGACCTTAAACTTTGGGATCCTAACCTAATAAGGACCCTTAACTTCTATCCTACATTTAGAACAGTGTTCTACAAACTACAACAGGTTCCACAAAACCTAGAGAGACATCTCCCAATAATTTGGCCTGATCGGTAACTATACCAACATATTGGAAGGAGTCAGGGAGCTAACCTATTGGATGACTTGTCTTCTTCTTTGTTCTTTTCTGCTTCTCACTCCTCTTAAATTAGAGCAGAAGATGGAGTCCTAGCAGGAAGGAGCAATTGTTTCTCCAGCTAACAGATCTGATCACTCTTGATGTAGAAATCATTCTCAGACAAATTTTTCAATGCTGGCTCATGCCTGGGACAGAGTTCCTAGACAAATCAATGCTATTTCTAATGACTTCAGATAATAACTTACAAATCATTCCACCCTTGACTCATAGGCCCCAAATTTGCAATATAATCTTTATAAAGACATGCCTATAGTATATAGTGCATCCAATTTCTGAAAAGAGGTTTATTGAACATTTTCTTTGCACCAAGTTCTGTGTAAATTCTGTGTATGCAGCCTGCCCTTTGGTGAGTTTTAGGGATAAAGTCTCAAAACTTTATATAGTTCCCTTTTTTTCCTCCTGAGTTCACGAATTTTCCTCACAGTGATTCTACAGCAGTGAATGTGTAGAACTGCTGAATTGATGAAGGAAGTTCTAAACTCTTCTCTCACTAAGGTTTACCAAACTTCACCACTATAAAAGTACTTAGTTGAGATGCCCAATTCTGCCTATTTGTGTAGACTGCATTGTCTTTAATCTCATTGTGGGATAGCGGCTATTTCTTTTAAATTATAATAGTAGCCAGAAGTAAAATATGTCACTGTTTTAAACTTTTGCTTCATAGGGGCTGCATCTAAGCTATTGTTTATTCAATTCATTTATGAAAATCAACCCCCAGTGAACATGCAAAGTGAAAGTTTAGAATTTATTTTCATATTTTAACATCAATTAAACTGATAGATATACTAACTCTGCACTTGACTTACTGTTTGATAAACCTATAAGTGAAAACCACAAAGGACAAGAGGAACATATTGATGATAAGGTCTTCATAGAGACTCAGTTTACTAATCTCAATAATCAAAAGTTCAAAATATCAAGAAAATAACAGACAACAAAACTTTAATCTGTTCTAAATACACATGGATGACGTAAAATGTCCTCTTAGCCAGGCACCTGAGGTTCTATTTCTAGGGCTCTATGCATGAAAGCAGGAGGTTGCCAGAAATTGTGCTACTCAAAATTTCTGACACTAAACAAAAACACTACAATGGCTTCCCAATAGCATGAACAGGATTTCCCACACTGTGACAAGCATGGCTTTGAAACTGAGAAAGTTTAGTTTGCCCTTCAAGAAAAGTGATTTATAGGAGGAGGAGCATATTTTACCCAAAAAGGATAGGAGAACCTTGCCTGAGGCAGTGTTGTGACATTGCCCGGGTAAGATGATTGTGAAATATCGAGTGCATGTTTTCGTGGTGATGTCTGAAAGTACTGGCTTCTGCAGTGGAGTCTTACTATCATGCATGTCTATTTCCAGATCCACTTCCTTATAATTACTAATGAAAATAAGTCAGTGAGCAGAAAGGTGAATTCTACTTCAGTTCTTTTATATCCATTGACAGATGGTTTCTGGTGAAAGTTTCTAAATAATTCTCTTCTACTTTCAGTAAGAAGATATAATTCTGTTTCCTAATTAAACGAATAAGGTATTTTAAAAGTGACTTAAACTTTTATATTATAAGCTTCGTATTTGTTTTCCTAACCTTGGGCATCCATCAAAAACAGTCTCTAACTCCTAAAGTGCATTGTGCAAATAATCAGCTGACTAAATCACAGTAACTAAGAGAAATCAGGACAAGTCTAATAGTAGCCAACCTCTAAATAGGACTTTACATAAAAATAGAAAATGTGACTCAGAATACAGTACTAGTTCTTCTTAGAGATGTGTTCCCAACCATCAGAGTCAGCGTGGGCTATGACACTGGTAAGTGTGGGCTAACAGGCTAAATGGAAAGAGAAAAGACATTATTTTTCCCCAGACTATCTTTTGGACTATTATTTCACATTATTCCCTGTTTATAGTATGTACAGAAAAGTCTGCCTACTCATTTGTTACTTTCCTTAATAGCAAGTTTTCAATAAGCCTTTAATTAGTAGTAGAATTGTCTTTTTTTTTTCCTAATGACATTTTAAGTTTACAAAACATAACTTAGGAAAAACAAGTGTCTGGCTTTAGTTATTTATTAGCTCAATGATCACCATATTAAATAAATGCACCAGTGATTTCTGCTGTGACACACCATTCACCAAACACAGAAAAGACTGTATCTCTGACCGAGGAAAGGACATGACAGAAGTGCTTTCATGGTATTTATATCCCACCTACTTGCAAGACCAGTTGCAAAGCTCCATATGGACTCCAGTTTGCCACTAGCCCACAGGATTGAAGTTTCTTAGCTGGCTTAAATTAAGAATTTGGGGTAAGTATAAAACTTTGCAGATACTAATTTTCATAATCCTAGGTATTTGGCTTTCACATATTTCTTTTCATCCTAGTTTTATTTGACACATTAGTCAGATATCAGGGGATTTTTTAGTAAGCTTATAGTAAGGTGAAGTATAGTGGGGAAAAAAATAAGACAACATAAAAATCGCGGAGGATCATTAACAAAAGAAAGGTACCTACATCTGGTTTAAGAGGGAGGGAGCTTGTCTGTAATTTTAATTATCTTAAAGGACTGAAACCCCTTCCTCTCACTTCTCAACCTTGAACAAATGGCAGGTGGTTGAAGCTCAGTTCCACAGTAAGTTCCTGTAAACAAAACTACTTATTTATAGACAGCTTCTCACTACTGTTTCCATGAGCTCAGTCAGAATGCAACTAGGGTCACTCATCAATTACAAAGAAAATAAAGGCATAAGGTTCTATCTTTGAATTTTCACAATTACAGGTAGGCATAGATAATCTGATAGTGCATGTGTCGGAGGAATCTCATATTAGGAATAATAGCTGACTTAAAGAAACACAGAAACAATCCCGTGAGCTTCTGCTTTTAGAACGAAAAGTAAATAGGGCTGACATCATGGAAATCTGCCAGCAGACATAAGCAAAACTTAATGTATCTACTTCTCCTTTCTGGTCTTCTTATTTTCTATAGAACATTCCTGGTAGCCAGCATTAGTGAAAGAATAAACTTCAGTACACAAATACACTATGAAGTGACAAATTAAGTCATTCAAATATTCCTAGTTCCTCACAAATTTTTGCCTTTTTTTAAATTGAGAGACAAAGTAAAATAACAATACCAATACTAATGCTTTCTTTAATATATTATATAAATCAATATCCTGTACATAGTCCCACAATTCTCTTTGTGTGCAGATTCTCTCCATATACTTTAAAAGATAAATTCCTCAGTCTTTGTAATCTATATATGTTACATTTTAAAAAGTGGAAGCCAGACACTTTATATTCTTTCTTTGTTTCTTTCTTGTTCAGTTTATCAGTTTGTCTACTTTGGTTTTATTCTTGGTTCCTTTTTTTTTTTAATTTGCTTGTTTGTTTGCTAAAGAGAGAAGGAAGGCATGGAATTGGTTGGGTAGGGAGATGGGGAGGATCTGAGAGGTGATGATGGAGGAGAAACTGTGATCAGAATACATGATATGAAAACTCTTTATTTGCAATTTAAAATTTAAAAATGTAAGGTATTTGGATATTTGGATAGATGAATAACATAGAAATTTTAAAAATAGTTTTATTATTTTTTAGAGAGTTTCTTGCAATGCATTTTGATTATATCCTTTCCCCTCCCTCAACTCCAACTCCTCCCAGATCCTCCTATACCTTCTCCCTCACCCAACTTCATATTCTCTCTCTCTCTCTCCCTCCCTCATGCTCTTTCTCCTTCCTTCCTTCTCTCTTTCTCAGTTAGTATAACTATTTCACACTGACACTCAGAATCTTGACTACCTTCAAGAGCTATGATTCCCTCAAAACTGAGTATTAGCCAGCAACTATCTGTCAACTTCAATGCATTTTATTTGTTCAAAAACAAATTCAGATTGCAAAGGTATGTGGACATAATCTTACCTTAAGAACCTAGGTCTCATAAAACAGCTAAAATGAAAGCCTTGCTAGAGCAGATGTATGTTTCTCACTGTTAGCTAACAATTGGCAGATGTTACATATATATTAAATGAATGTATAAATTATTAAATCAGTCCACTACAACATAATACATGAAATAAGTACAAATATGACTGAAGATTGCAAGATTTCAGAGGAAGCAGTAACCCAGCTGAGTGATCAGTAGAGATCTCGAGGAGATTTATGAACTAAGGTGGAGTTCAATTAGGCAACAGGTCAAAATGAGGCAATCCTGCAGTGACAGCGAGAAGAGAAGAAGTACCATGCAGAAAGGACAGAAAGAAAAATACCACACAGTGCTGAAGTAAAATGAAGGGGTGCAGGTAAGGGACACAGAGGAGACTGATAGAGCCTGAGTACGTGGAGATGTTTGAAGAGTAAATGAATTGGAGTTAGATTTAAAGGGCATGGGTTGTCGTACTGAGGACCTTAGACATTCTGTGGAAAGGACATCTCAGGTCTCCTGGAGTGTTTCTCTCTTTCTGTCTCTCTCTCTCTGTCTCTCTCTGTCTGTCTGTCTGTCTGACTCTCTCTCTCTCTCTCTCTCTCTCTATATATATATATATATATATATATATATTTTTTAAAACTGTGGATACACATTATATGGAAGAACTACCTAGATATGTCTCTAGAGATACTACAAATATACATTGAATTGCTTTATTTCTATTAAACAGCATACATACACATATAGTTCATTTTGTATACACATTTACTGAATATGTGTTACCCATAAGTGATGTTAAATTGTAATATCCGGGAGAAAAGGAAACTTAGACTTGTTTCTCATATTTCTAGTGTCTAATACAGTATATGGCACATACTGAGTGTTTCTTAAATATTTGTTGATGAAGGGAAAAGAGAGACAGTTGAAAAATTGGTCCAATTTGTACAACGGTAAGAAGGCACTGACTAGAAGTATCAAGACAGACCCACACACAGTGGCACACACTTGTAAGCCTAGGACTCAGGCAGCAAAGACAGGAGGACTGCCATACATTTGAGACTAGATTGGTAAATAAGAGAGAAGAATAAGGGTCAGAAATCTGGCTGGAGGAGCAGTGGACTATCATCAGCCATCTCCAAATTTGTCTTCTAATATAGGTATTTTTCATAAAACGTAGTTGTTTGTTTTTTTTCTTTAAAAATTGCAGGAAGAGTTTGGATAATTAAAATAATACTTTGTAAACACAGTAATTTCAGGTTGCTTAGTAGTTTAGAAATCTGATTCAGTTGACAGACAGTGTAAGACCATAAGTATTAAGTAGTTTTGTCACATTACTTTGTTTGTATCTTCAAACACCTATACTTTAATCTGTGGCACTGTTGTGAAACCCAGAGGAAAAGGAAATCAAACTGAAGCCATAACCAAAGACCAGCTTTGTCCTTAAGTTTTCGGTGTTTGCTATTGTTTGGTTTTGCAGGTCCATCTCCGTACTCCTCTTGACTCTTCCTCTGGTTGCCCTCATGGATAGGAGGCTCAAGAAAGAAATCAGACGTATTAGCCACCAAAGACACCGTGGTTGATTTTCATGTCCACCTCTTTTGTACTTTGTTTCAGACAGTAGTTCTGTCCCACTTTAGATCACACCACTAACGCCTTCTGCACAATTCCAGTTCTGACTGTTTCTAGCTACACTTTCCTTCAACTCTAGGTGCTACCAGGTTTGCTGCTACTAGTCTGCATCCTGACTGTTGCCTTATTTGCTCACTTAACCTCTCTCATGCTTCTCTAAATAATTCCTTGCCTCTTTAAGTTTGAATTATGTTTTGGACCATAACTGAGTATCATGACTGTACAACATTTGGGCTTACTAAAAGAACAAGAACTAAAATACAGAAAGTAAAAGAGCTGGTCAAGCTTGTCAATAGTGATTCTGCCTTGTTTGCCATGTTTCCAAAACATCATTTTGTCATTATGACAAAAACAAACAACAATGAAAACAAAACAAAACAAAACAACAACAACAACAAAAACAGTAACTATCATGTTGTTGCAGAAGATACTACAGAGTTAATTAAAGAACATGTTAATGAAGGTAGAGAATGAGCTTCCTCGTTTGTACACTAAGGCTCAGAACTCTCCATTCTGTACCTGCAGGCAGCCTGCTAGGTGATAAGACCATGCAACTCATTTTAACAAGCTAAAGAAAATCCCTGAAATAGCCCTGAAAAGGTTCAAAGAGCAGTATTTATCCACGTGCATATGTGTTAGCATTCTACAGGAGAATGGCATATGTTGCTGTCAGAGGCCTAAGAGGCCTAGGAGCAAAACATTTTCACCCAGCTGTGTTTGTTTCCATCTGTATTTAAGTGAGGATTTCTGGCAAGCACCTTGATAACCATAGCAAGTATTTACTCTTTAAAAAAAAAAAAAAAAGTGTTGTTGAGAGAAACCCCAAGGGGAAAAAATGATGTGTATGTAAAAAAAATGTTTTAACAAGATTAAAGAAATAAGGAACATGACTGTATGTTTTGAATATATTCTGTTTTGTTGTTGTTTTTCGAGACAAGGTTTCTATGTTGTATCTCTGAGCTGTCCTGGAGCTCACTCTGTAGACCAGGCTGGCCTCCAACTCACAGAGCTCCGGTCTACCTCTGCCTTCCAAGTGCTGGGATTAAAGGCATGTGCCACCAATGCTGGACTTTGAATGTATTCTTGAAAGAGACCATAGAGCATTTTCTGAAAATATTGACCAGTTATTTTTACATGGTTGTAAAAAATGTCATTGCTCTTTATAAAGGAATAAAAAGAAATATCTTATAATGAGTCTACTCTATTACTTTCAGCATTTTAAAGGAATATCCACAGAAGCAAATAGCTGTTTGAAAGCAAACAGTATCCTTAAATATTCAATGAGTTAAATAATAATACCACTGTAGAGGCACATTTAATCTTTTAATCTGGCAGCATGTGATGCTCTAGGGTAGAAAGAATGTTAGTACATGCCTTTAATCCCATGTAGTACCCACCTATAATCCCAATTCAGAAGGCAGTGGTGGTGTATGACTTTAATTCCACCACTTGGGAAGTAGAGGCTTAGCTCAGAAGGAGAAGCAAATACTAGATGCAGAGTTCAAAGTTCAGAGGAGGAAGCAAGGTAGAAGCAGCGTGTTAAAACAGAGCTCAAACAGAAATGAGGTAGAAGCAGACAAGAGGCCGAGCTCAGAAAGAAGCAGAGAGTTAGTTTAGTCTGGCAGTTTGAGTGCAGTCAGTTCACAGACAGTTCAGTTCAGAACGAGAATCTGAGAAAAGCAGACCAGAAGAAGAGAAGAGTGAGCTAAGAGAGAAAGCAGAGAGTCAGAAACAAATGGTTTAACATTTACAGTTCACAGAGCAGAAGACAGCTAGTCAGAGTGAGCTCAGTCAGAAGTAAGTCTCAGAGGCTGAAATGATCTAGGTTCATGTTTTTAAGATTAAATTGTACAAAGGCTGAAGCCTTCCAAGTCTAAATTTAAGATTAGGTTGTACGGGGACTGAGTCCCCTCTAGAACCAGGGATTGAATTAGTCAAAGAATAAACTGTCCTCAGCTAGGAACCCATTAGGATAATTAAATAAATCAACTATTACATCTATGTCAACATAGCACTACCATCTCTGATAAGAAAGAGACCTCGGATTCATCAATAGTAATTGCGCAGACTATATCCTCAAGTCACAGAAAAAGCTACTAGGTTGTTTGCCTTTACTTTATAGACTTGCCACCAAAAGACTGAAATAAACTCAGTAGACAGCTTGAGGCAAAGTTTTCTCTTTGTCATCTAAAGAATCACAGTACTGAGATAGCAGAGTGAACCTATTGCTTTGCCAGAGGTTCATGTAAAAGATGGCTGTGGTTAATGAATGAGCAATGGCAACTTAAGTTCATTATCTACTCATACCAAAGAGAAACTATGGTGTCAGAGGTGAGCTTGCCTTTTCTACCTTTGTGTGTCAGCACAGCCAATGCAATCATGACATTATGACAGCTATCATCCAATTCAAATCACATTGGCCGTCTAAGACACACTGAGGTGTGGACAACAAGAAAAGAAGATGTCCTTCATGAAAAAGAAAATATCAGGTAAATGGATATTACAAAGAGAAATAAATCTTGTGAGGTGGTGAAAGAGTGGTGTCGTTTTCCAATTTGATCAGCTTTCTTCCTCTCAATATTACAGTAATCATCATCTACATAAATATCATAAACTGATCAAAAACTGTCACTTTATGATGCATCCTAATCATGGCATCTCCTCAAGGTTTTTATAATTTGACTTCCACTGCTATGAATCTGTTGAAAATATTCAGAAAGCTTTCACTGTGCCTTGGCAACATTTAACATGATTTTCCACCATGTCCACTTACAAATGTTCCTCTTTGGGATTGATGGGATGGTTTGCTCTTACTTCTGTCTTTTTTTTTTTTACTCTGAAAAGCTTCTCTCTCTTCATTCCCTACATGACAAATGCATAAATTTCTGTCATCAATCAAATCTTTCAATTATCATTTAGATGGTTCTGAGATATTTTACATAAGAAAAATTAAATGTGTTAATAATATTCTTGCTTTGTCTTCTATAGTACAAAGATTTCTTGTAAAAAAAATTATATGCTAAGCATTAACATGGGGACTTAATCAGTTATGATAAGGATGGTATTTATTCTCTAAATTTTTCAATGTCATACCTAAGAAAGTGTTGAAAAACCATAAAATATTAGTGAAAGAAGAAACTTAGTACAGCAAATTACCATAAATATACTTTTTTTCTCATCATGTAGATACATCTTAGAAGAATTGGTTATGTGCTTTTAGAGGAGCCTTAGCTACTGGTTCATGTGGCTTACTTTCTCTGCACTTACAATACAAAATATTGCCCTAATAGTTTCCTCTATTCAGCTTAGTGATTATCATCTACCAACTTATTTATATGCTTTGAAAAATATTGCCAGTACTCGCCCTGTTTCAACTGATGTTTAGACTTATAACTCATTTGGGGATTGCCTTTTCTTTTTAAACAACTAACATCTAATTCCATAGTGAGCCACAGGATGCGTATTAGTAATTGAACTGTTATGTTATTACTAGAGGGAACCAATTGATCATGAAGACATGAGTTCTTGTGAGGCCTGAGATTTGTGGAGCTCAGAGAATGAGACTGCAGACTGGAGCATCACTTTCTACAAAAACGTCATAAAGCCATCATAATATGTTAAACTGAAAATGTCTAGTACAGATGCTTTATGCTACATCCAGTATCATTTGTATTTATTCTTAGATAAATAGTAGCAACTATCATCATTTTTTTAATTACTGAAGAGAGCAATAAACAAAGAAAAATTAGTTGGCTAATTTTCTAGTCAGTAATGGTTATTTTAAATTTAGCCATGACACAAGCTAATAATGGGCAGAGAGACTATTTTGAAAAGAACCTGCAAGCATCTACAGTCTGCCACAGAGAAATAATATCATAGCATGTAAGAAATGGAATGGGATTTTCATGTTACTTATTCCAAAGCTTTGAGTTCACAGATATAAAAAATGAAGCTCAGATAATTTGAGCAAGTGTCCTGGTTATATAAGAATATGGTGACCACCTGGATACCAGAATGTTATATATTATTAGTTCTTTGTCATGTTCATTTATTTCTTGCTTGGTTTCATGCTATTTTCCCCCTGAACACATCCAAGAACTATAAAAGGATTTGTTGTCTCTCATGATGAAACTTTGGTATTCTGAATCATCACTAATGGACATTTTATTTATGAGATTTCTGTGTTCTTTACCCAGATATTCCAACATAAACCTTGTTAAAAGAAAAGGAAAGTCTCAGTAATTCTCTTCAAAATTCTGTGACTTGAAATGAGAGAAGAGGTCACTGAAAGCTACTTAAACAACACTTTCTTGATAGATTTTGAAATCAACACCAAATCAAACAATTCACTGAACCTTCACACAATCTGCACGCTGACTAGGAAACATTTGGTATTCAAGTGGCAATAACTGAATTTGGAGTTATAAATATATTTTAGATATTCAATTTCTTAAGATTTTAGGCGCTATTAATTTTTACCAGTTTTGTGTATTTCAAATATCCCTGAGTTTAATGGTAGTATTCACAAACTTATTTACTTGCAGTTCTGCCTTACTGTGAGGCATTCCTAAGTGCCCAAATCTATTAATAAGGATGAATAAATAGACACAAATGAGCTTCTTTTCAGTCATTTACAATTTAGTCTACTATGGACTAATCCTGTGTCCTCTGTTAAATAATCCCAAACACAAGCCTCCATTGTGCTGGCGGGCAATGAGGCATCTGGGATGGAATTCAGTCAAAATATTAATTTAGACATTGGGATCCATCATCTTCTTGAGACAACCATAAGGTAAAATGCATTATTTTCAGCCAAGCTAAATTTCTGGGACCAAGGATTGCACAACCCTGTTAAAGTCAGTAAGTGTCAAAGTCTTGAGCTATGGACTAGACAACATTGCCCAATAACCACAATTAGGGTTTCCAGCGTCTGCTGTTCCTCTTTTGCAAATCTGAATCCTTCTTCCTATGCTATCTCACATATGCATTATTCATGCTGATGTTGAAATAGTGACAATTTATGAGGAGAACTCAGTAGTTTTGTGTAGCACTGGAAATCACTGTCCGGACACCAGTAGGAAAACTTACTCTAGGAAATTATCTCATAGATGTGCTTTAAACTCACTTATTATAGTGTGTTTTAAGATTATATAGAATGGTGCTTTAATTAAACTTTTGGTTTGTTCACAATACAAAAGCTAACATTTTAGCCCTCAGTTTCAAGTTCCTTCACTGACTAGCCCTGATTTTACTTCCCCTTTTTCTTCTATCCCCCCATCTGCCAATTTTCAGTCAAGCCTGCAGATCTTGCTATTCTGTCTCTAATTCCTGTTCACCATCATGGTGACCTTAGAGTTAAAACTCTCATCTAGAATCTTCCATCACCTCTGATTCTGAAGTCCCAAGTTATTGGACTTCACTGTAGTTTATATTTAAGCATATTGATTATTTCTAATAATCCTTTTAAGTTTAGGAAACTTCTGTCTTTCCCTTTTGTGCTTTATAATGGAGCAGCTCATGTAGCATGCAAATCAGCCAGGAAAAAATTGAAGTCTGAAAATAACAAATGTTGACTCATTAAGAATTAAAACATGAAAATGAAATAAAATTTATATATGTCATATTAGTGTGATTTGCTTGGTTTTATACAAATCTGAGAATTTATGAAATTTCAACATTATATCTTTTTCCATTAAAAGAATCCATCAAGTTTGTGCAATACTAAAAAGAAAATTAAATCTGAGAAGGGACAAATTTATAGTAAAAGTAGAAATTCAGAGTAAAGCATATCTTAAAATTAAAACAAATCATTCAATTATTGGTTTGTTGCATTCAATCAATATTTCCATATAATCAGAACTCTTTATGGAAGATGAGATAGCAAGTTGGTTGCCATCTGTTTAAAATTTCATTTTTCTTTTTTATTTTATACCTTAATGAATCATTTTTAACACCATAGAAAGCAAGTTGAATGTGCACAGGCACATCAGGAAGCCACAGAAGACAGCAATGCCGTAGGTACCCAGTACGTGCTCTTATTCCTCAAGACTTCATGAGAAGGGACACTTTGCCTTGTCTTGAGTTGAAGCTGAACCTTACACAAGAAAGAAGTCAAGCAATGCTGGATGGCCACATGAATAATATCACTTGAATTCAGTTTCTGTTTTGCAAGTGCTAGAACTAAATTAATAAAATATCAGGACTTTCGTTAAAAAGTATTTAAGGTTTTTTTTAATATTTAAAAATGTTCTTAAAGGTTGTTAATTAAAACTAAAGCTTTATTCAAGAACATCAGACATGTCTTCCTTTTGGATAAAGAGATTGTCGTCTTTTATCTTTAGTATTGTATGCGCATCTTCCATCACTCAGTACATGCAAAAAAAAAAAAAAGGTTCTATGGATAACCCACAATCTATGACTAAAGCAAAATAATGTCCATATATTTCCCTAAGGTTTAAAAACACGACTCTCTAGCTTCAAGAGAAAATGGCTGGTTGACTTACTGATTTATTGCTAATGCCAACTCCCTGGAAATCGCTGAAAAAGAAAATTAACAGAGGGTTCTTAAAACTTGGAAGGAATCCTAACATTTTCATTCATTCCTTCTATGCAGACCACATTTGTTTTCTGTGTAATCCTTTCCCCTCCTCACAACAGCTGTAACACTACTTAGCCAGCGCCCATTAGTCTGATGTTATTCACAACTAAAACCTCTGAGTTGCCTCTTTGTGAAGCACTAGAGGGGGCCAAAGTGCAAGTGGATATGGGGTGCTCCATTGGCCTACCCAACAGCTATCCCTTCCACACTGGTTAAATCAAACATTTAATCAGGCCGTCAAACAACCTAAAAGCACAAGCTACTGCATGCAAGTGGTCCGAGTTGACACGTTCAGAAAATCAAAAACAATATGTTACTGAAAGAGGATTTACCATTGTCGATTTGACTACCCTCAAGCAACAGTCAAGGGTTCGTGACATGTAGCAATTTGTAATTTTGCTGAGGCATGAAATTGAATTACATGTGGCAAGCAGCCGGTCTTTAGCAAGAATCCCTTAGCTGGATTGGGCCTAGATGACTGGCCCACATATCTTCTCACGGTGGTTTACGTATTCTCTGCTTGTGGTCAAGTTACTACATGGTTATTCTCATGACATGATAAAAAGCTACTTTTCTTGTAAATGCTTTCCCTGCAAATGAAGTCAGCTGCTAGTTCTGGTGATTAAAGTAACAACAAAGAGTTTCAAGGGAAAAAAAAAAAAAAAGGTCCAATCAAGGAAAAGCTTCATGGAGGAAATGAAGTCCTGAGACAATATTCACAATTAAACAACATTATTGCTTGTGAATATAGAAAGAAAATAGAGTTCTTATTTTCATGAATAGTTAGAAAACAATGTTGCTTTGTGACAGTTGGTTTCTTAGAACCCCAATGGTCTTCAGATCTCCACATGTGCGAATGTCATTTTAGTTGCTGTTTAAGATCACTACATTTGTTTAATTATATTTTATTGAATGTGATACACAAAATCCCCATAAGATTCTGCATTTCTACCAGACAAGGTTTGAAATATTAGCCCAAGCTTCAGACTGTTAATTTGCTTTTTATGTGTTTATTTGTATATTTATTTAATGCAGTGTATGTTTAAATAAAGTTAAGAATCAGGAAAAAATGCATTTCGACTACTTGGACAGTATATAGTAGGGAAGTGGATTTAATGCACTTTCTCAAGTTGACTTAAACATTTTTCTAGGCAGAATAAGTCTGGCAACAGTTTCTGAAGCCTAGGACATTGTGACTATACCATTTCGCACAATGAGGAGTGGCATGTCTTGGCCACCTGTCCCCTGTGAAGATCAAGGATCATCATTTTAGCTTACAGCAGCTGTTGTTTTCCATGCTCCTTTTTTCCTGCTGGTGGTTGAATGCCCCACCATCCAGGTCTCCCAGCCCTAAGCTGCTATTTGTGGTACTTGCCCTTGCTATTTTTACATCATGTGGACTGTTTTCTTCCTTCCCAAGCAATAAAAATACTGTTTGTAATAAAAATTGGAAATCAAATGCTTGACTTCTTGAATAAAAACCCTTCTCTTTTCCTGGTTAAGCACATAGAACAGGGGGAGAAATGTAGATAGTGCACGCAAGAGGAAAACACACTATTTATCTCTTAAAGTTTGCAAAGCGCCTTTGAAAATGAGACTGCTTCAAATATTTAAAACCCTCTCTACCCATTAGCCTCAACACTACATTGCTGCTATACTTACACCTCACTCGTTATGTATTTACTTTTTATATAACTAAGCAGCACCCTGTCATAAATGAAATATTCATGCAAAAAAAACCTGCTCAAAATGCATTTAAAAAAAGAACATATAAAATCTACCATCTGCTCCCACTCCTAGCAAGCCCTTAGATACCCAAGTGTAAGCCCTCTGGTTCTACAAGAGATTTAGCAACAGAGTGTCCATGATGTATTCCTTAAAGTTCAAGCTTAAGACTTTGAATTAAGATAGATCTAAGAGCCCCCAGTCAACAAAATGCTTAGATCAACATCGATGGGCTTAGACGCCGCACATAATGAATTCACATGCAAGCATATTATAATGGGCAGTCTTACCCGGTCATATAGTGCTGAAATGAGCTGAAACTCTTCTGGGAAGTTGTGAAAGCATTTTTGTAGTCAATTGATACCATACTGCTTTATAATAAGCCTTTCTTTAAAGCAAGTTGTCCAGACAGTCCAGCCCCCAAGCTGAAGTGTTGGCACTTGGCTACATATTGTTTTAGAGTCAGCTCAGAAAGCTAAGTACAACTTGAACATACTCTGTGTGATTTTGTCGTTCACATGTAGAGGATCACCTCTGCTACACATAAGTCACATTGATATTCTGAGTAACAGAATTCTTCCCAATGGCAAATTATTCATGGAAAAGTTTTACAAAGAGTTTAAATTCTCCCTTTCCCTTTCTGTCAAGAACACCCCTAGTTTCTTAGCATTAAGTGTTCTTTATTCTGAACTTTTTATAGTCTACTCTCAATATATATGTATTAAAGCAGCCATAGATCAAAATATTTTTAAAACTGCAATTGTATAGATCTCTTTTCTTCACTATCTGAAAAACACAGAAAAATGATTATCTATCTAATATTTACATCATACTAGATATAATGATTAGAGATGAGGGTATGCTTCAGTCATATCTACATATTAACCTTTGTTACACAAGGGGCTTGGTCAGCCAAAGATTTTTGATATTCAAAGCAGGTTGTGGGACATAGTATCCCATGGATATCAGGGGACAACTATACGGGACTTTCGTGTTTTTGTTATGAGTCAGTTACAAATTAAGTGTGTCAGAATGTAAACAAAGAACAAGTATAAAACCAGGGTGTTTACTTGTCAACAAAAACAAGACAACAGACATACAAACAAGACAGGCTAATTCTTCTCCTCTAGCAAACTATCCAGGGACAAACAATTGAGAACTAAGCAGTTGTTGTTGGGCCACCCCAACGTCAGAATCCCATTCTCTTCTTCTTCTCTTAGTTGTCTTCAGTAGCTAACTATTCAGTCTTTCAGAAATCAAAATGAAGACGATGAAGTTGAAGTGGGTAGACAAGAGTCTGGAGCTGCTGTTTACCAAACTGTTATAGTCTGTTCTGTAGGAAAGAATCTCTAAGCCCCTTTAGATCATGGACCATCTCACACAGCATAAATAACAATGAATCCAGGTCTTGAATCTGGTGACTCAAGATATCTATTTTTTTTCTCTAACAATAGAATGATAACATTGTTCATGATGCAAACCATAAATCTTCTGAGTATGTGACTGTAGAAGTTATTGATAATAGAATCAGACAATCAAAAAAATCAGAACTGATTAGGAAAACATAGAGTGTGGCATCACCATGTTCTTCTTTTGAATTGAAATTAGGCTTATTTGGATGTCTTACTAATATACTGATTATTTCTTACTAAAATGTGTTAGGGCATGAATAAAATATGGTAGACTTGGACTATAATCATGCATACATTTATCTTGGTCCCTGGTACTATGCAACCAGAAGATTTTTATTTCTCACAGTTCTGGAAAGAGCAAAATCCAACATCCAGGCACCAGCAGATTCAGATTGTGAAACTCTCATTATTTATACACGTTAACTTCTATAGTGTCTCACATGTTAAAAAGCAAAGGAGCAAACAGACCTATATCATAATGATACTAATGTCATTCATAAGGATTCAGGTTTAATGGCTTAGTCACCTGAAAAAAATCTTAGTTTTTAATGACAACAGATTGGAAGTTAGATTTCAACATAAAAATTTAGGAGAGAAACAGACATAGGAATATTGTGCCTCTGAATTAGCATCGAAGGGAAGAGAGAAGGTCAAGTGGCCCAGTTAAGAGAGTAAAGAAAAAAGAAAGTAACACTAATGAGCTACTTCAAGCTATTTGCATTACTATGGAGTTAACATTGCTCTGAGATATGACTAGGAGAGATGGAAGTCTACCCCAAATGCTCAGAATCTAGCTATGAAGAATCTGCTTAGACTCTCTGGATTTGTCGTATTTTTATCCACAATTCTGAGTACTTTGTCACTTTAGTCTGTAACCTGTGACAGTTGACAGCTGTCAGTTGTGAGGGTTTGTTCTGGCTGAAAGCCAGCCATAAAGAAAAAGGCCGGTTGTGAGAGCCCAAGCTGACAAACTATTTTGGCTTTCTTTGTGAGACACTAACATGTTATTATTATGCTTTAAAATCTCCCATCCTTCAACAAAACTTCACACACACTTCTTTTTTTCCTCATTCCCATATAAGTTTCTGTAATTTTTCTAAAATACTTCTGTCTGGAAAAAATTACTATCTTGTCCATTTTCTGCTTCTATAACAGAATATGACAGAATGAGTAATTTAGAAAGAAAAGAATGTGTTCATCACATCATGGAGACTAAGGTGTCCAATGCAAGGGAATGTCATAGTGAAGGTCTTCCTCTTGCATTTATAACATGGTGGAGGACATCAGTGAGACAGAATACTGGAGAGCTTACTCTTACAATGGCTTACCCACTCATGTATAATGGTACAAATACATTCACAAAGTTGGAACTTCTGTGGCCAAATCACTTTTTAAAGGTACTACCCTGCAATACCATCACAGTGGCAATTCAGTTTCAACAAGTCTTGGGGGAATGATTCTAATCATGGCAGTGCCTACCTACTCAGTATTATCTTACCAGTTAGGAAGATTTCAAAAGTGCTGTAGATTTCAAAATAGGAACGAAATCACTGAAAGAGTGGATTCCTAATAGTTCTGGTTTTGCCATTTTTGTAATTGTGATTTTTAACTTATTAGCTACATATAAAACAAAGATAATGTAGCGATTATTTCATGGTTGCCTAAACATTTATTGAGCAAATATATTTTAAACATACTAAAGTAATATCTATCGTTTCCTAAGAACTGTTTTAAGTGTGTGTTCTATTTACAACCTTATGATAGATATAAGACAATACTTATGTCAGTATATAAATCTAATGAAGCTGAAGTAGTTCAAATAAACTCATCTCTATAAACACATATGCTTAAGAGGGCATGATGAGAGAGCACCTGAGAGACTGAGGTAAAAGCACTTGAGGCCAGACTGATAATGACGTCCTGTCTTAACAAAATAGCATGCTTTTTCCTGGCATTCCAGTCTTTCTTAACTCACTCTTTTATGCAACCACACTCTAAATACTAGTCCTAAGTTTTTCTTCCTTTATTTGTTCTCCTGAACATTTAAACCTTTCTCTTCCCACTGTTAATTTTGTAATTCAATATTTCTTTATTTCCTTTTCCAAATAACTCCAACAACATTCCTTATATGATATGAATGTCTAGACTTTTTCTATGAAAATCAGTTTATTGTATACACCAGATAATCTCTACATTGGACCCTCCCTGTGTAAAATATTAAAACACTCATTTGAAAATTAAAGAATTGTATAATATTTCCATCTATCTTTTTGTTCTCATCTTGCAATATTGGATTCAAGGTAAACTAGATAACTAGCTTTACATGTTTTTATGTGAACAGTTTGGTCCATATACTTCCATTTAAATAGAATATTCTTATGCCCTTCCTTCTCTACACATCAGAGTCATCCTAGGTCCATCCTTTGTCTATCAAAAGCAGGACATGTCAGCATAGAATGGGAATATATAGAAATATACACGTATATATATATATACGTGTATATATATATATATAGAAATATACACGTATATATATATATATATATATATATATACGTGTATATATATATATTCCCATTCTATGCTGACATGTCCTGCTTTTGATAGACAAAGGATATATATATATATATATATATATATATATATATATATATATATATATATATCTCCAGAGACTACCAAGAGAAATGACCCTTCTTTCACAACATCACTTAGTAAGGAAGCCATGACTATTTTCTAACTTTTATGAAGTTAAGTTTTACCTGGCAATGAATGACCTTCAGTGCTAATAAGTCTTAAATCTAATGAAAATAATTAGTACTACCATCATGTTATAGCTGAAAGTGTAATTAAGACTATGGTAGAAAATTCAAAACTTACATACTGTGGCTTGTTTATCACAGAATCCTTTCCTATGAAGATCAGATGAGATAGAGGTCATTAGCAAGAATGTGATATAATCATGTACACAGCTATTATCTATCTCATGGATACCCGTGAATGAATTAATTAGAGCAAGACATGAAACATTAGCTGAGAGTTTTTAAACAATTAAGTTTCTTTCTTGGTCACAGAATAATCCAAAGAGGGTGTTCTTGGCTTTGAACAGTTTTGCTTTCACATAGTGACTCAGGAACTTGGGTTTCTTTGATCTCATCACTCTATTACAGTCCACTGTACTTTTATTCAAAATGGATGAATTAAGAAAGAAATAAAGGCTTTTCCCCTTCTAGAAGGCTTGGTCTAGAAATGATGCATGCTGCTCCAGTCCATAATCTTCATTGTTAAGTGGAATACAAGAAGTATAGTATAGGAAGAAAAAAAAGTTAATACTGGTGAATTTGTGATCTTAGTGCCACACAATTTAGACACTGCTTTTATAGATGTTATTTCTAACTGCCAGCTAGATATAAAACTCCCCTTTTTAATTGGATGGATGATGAAGGTGAGATTCACAGGTTGTGCATAAAAAACTAAGACAGACAGATCCAGTTGCTGAAGAAAAGCAAAAGAAAACTCAAGTCTCTGATTTTGACTTTTACATGTTCTCACTGACATTTCTTGGAAAGAAGATGATTTAGTGGAAAATCATAAGTCTTTTTCTGTAGCTTGACTTGAAAGTCAAATAAAGCCTTGGAGTACAAAATTCTTCATTCTGAAGATGCATTTTCATATTTAACTAGAAATGGCTAAATTTTGGTGCTTTGCAATGATAGAAAGAGCAACCTTGATGAAGACAACGTCCTGTTATTCATGGTAGTTTTCCAACACTTTTGGCAATAGAAACTTTTTGACATAAAGTTTTATGTCAACCCCTAATATTTGAGGCAAATGACAGGTGATACACAGAGTGAAGGGAAGTTGGAAATTCAGTGCTTTTTTCACTGAGCCTCCTATATACTCCTCCAAGAAGATGCTGGACAACTTTTGTAGAATACTAGGTCTCTTAAAACTCATTTTACTATGTGATAAAAATGTCTGTTTATTAGTTTTAATTGGAAAATGAAGCAATAGAGGAAGATGTCCATGTATTCATTAAGAATACTTGGTAAAGGCAATACCAGACCTTGTGTCACTTGATGACATAAGAGAAAATAAGGTCAGGGCCTGTAGACTCTACTGTCTGATGCTATAGAATAGGGATTTCTGTTCAGTGCAATGGGAGACATTATATAAAAGAGTGGTTTGAACACCCAGGGCAGAGACCACTTAAACTCATCTAAGAGGCAAAGATTTTGCAGGAATGCCTTTATGGAAATGTGACATTTGAGCAAAAAGAAATCTAAGGAAGGATACATTTGCAAAGGTATAAAAGAGAGGACATTTTTACATAACGCTATAGATAAATAGCAAGTTCAGAGAACTGAAATGACTTTTGTTTGCTTGCTTCTGGCTACTATTCTAGAAGCATGTGGTTGTGGAATGGTTTTGTGAAGTAAAGTGAGCCTTGTCTGCTAGGTAGAACCCAAGATGTGAACTTACTGGAAAGTTCTGTGAAATTGGACTTTGCCCATTAAGTATCAGGAAGACAGCCTTTTGGTTATTGTTATTGGTTTTTTTTTTTATTATTGTTTTAAAATCAAATGGTTAGCAACACCTTAAGTTGTGAGTGTGTGTGTGTGTGTGTGTGTAGAGACAGAGAGAGAGAGAGAGAGAGAGAGAGAGAGAGAGAGAGGGATTGAGAGAGAGAGAGAGGAGCCAAGAAAGCAGATATAAAAATTTTTAACAAGTTTAAACTAAGGCATTGCTTGTAAAACTAGAGAGGAGAGAAAAGGAAAAAAAGAGCAATTTAGGAATTGGTGATTATTTAAATTCAAGAGATTAGAAAGAAGTTGAGTATGGCCCAGCTTTCTGGCTGAACTGAAGTCTATGTAAGTGCCAACAGAAATCAAAAGTTACTTCTGATGCCACTGAACTTAATTGCTGCCATATACGACTATTTATTCTGGTCTACTTATCTTTGCTATACTCTCTTTCTCTCTACTGCTTATTCTCCAGAGACTATGTTGGCAAGAAACTTCCAGTCAGGGAGTTAGCATCTATGATATTGCCATCATAAAATTTCTAGGCTCTCTGGTCCTTCAGTAGTCAAGTAGATGCAAAAACTTACTATAGCTTTTCAGTGGTAGCTACATAACCAAAGAAATCACCTACAAACCACCTACAGGATCCTTAATAAATTAGCTCTTTCTGTTCTAAGTATGTTTCCCTTTGGCTTTCCTTCATGTTTACTGCCTCTGCTCCTGTTTCAATTCCTTCCTTGACTGCCTTCAAAGATCAACTGTGATCAAGATTTGCCAGTCAAATAATATCCTTTCCTTCTCAAGTTGCTGTTGGTTGTGGTGTTTATTGCAGCAACAGAAAACAAACTAGAACAGGAGTTATGATCAGTGTATACTACATACATTCATGAAAATATCATAATGAAAGTCATTGCTTTATACAATGAAAATGTACTTTTTTAAAAAGGTTAAGATGATTCGTAGACTTGTGAATATTGCTCTATTTTCAAAACAGTGTGAAAAAGGCCGACTAGCCCCTTAAATCCATTTCCCCAGAATTAAAAGACACTGAAAGTAGTTTTGACTCTTCACTGACATGTCACATGAGGCTAGCTGAAGATGGCAGTGGCACTGAATTAGTTCAGTCCTGCAGCACTGAATGGCAATTGGGGACAGGGTCTGATGGTGTATGTAGTTGCTTCAGTTTGTTTTGTTTCCTATTGCTGTTGTACTTTGTAAGTCCAATTACCCAGTTTAAGCAAAATGAATTCCCAATCCTCCCTTCAAATCACATTAGTCCTTTCAGTGGTTGAATCACACCCTCAAAAGGCACTAATACATTTCCCATGGTATTTAGAAAAGATCTCTCTTCTTCCTTTCTTTTTTTTTTCTATTTTTTTGAGTTTTTGAGCATTTTATTATAGATTCATAGATGGGAGCTTGAGAGATAAGAGAGAACCACCATACTGTTTGAGGAGGTCAGCCACATGGTGGACAAGCAATCATATGGCAGGGAGAAGAGCTTTAGAGTAAATAGCCCTTCTTACAATAAACATTAAGAAGACAATGCATGTGTGCTCTAAATGTTTCAGTCTTATTTTAGCTACATCAATAACATAAAACTGTTCACATTATTTAGTGATAAAAAGTACGATTGTAATTGGTGTAAAATAAGGGACTACGGAAGAATTTTTTTTTTTAAAAAGTAGATTCCAGTTCTTAGGCAATTTTGAAATGTTCTGTATCTTGAAGAGAGTTTAACTGCTTTAAGATGTGTTCAAAATTCAGTCAATGAATGTCTGATTCACTCCTGTAGCTATAGGAGAGAGAGAAGAGACAATAAAGGAACAGAGAATGTTAGGCATTCCCTTGAACACGATAAGCAGGTGTGGTGATAAATATTGACCCTCAACAAGAACTCTCAACAACAATAAACAAGGAGATAATCCTCTACATTTACCTGTGAGCTGTACCTAACATTGCCTTGGTGACCAAGAATCTTGAGACTAGATAGCCCAAAGAGCTAAGGAGGCAAAACCAATTATATTAGTGTAAATAAAGAAAAAAAATGCAATGATAAAATGACTCCTAACAAAATTCTGCTCTATTCATAAATTAGTCTTGTTCAGTTATCATCAGAAAAGATTCTTTCTGAATCAGATGTGAACCAATGTAGAGACTTACATCTAGACATTATGCAGACAAGGAGAGATTTGGGACATCCATCCCTAAATGGGATGTCTCCATCATATATTCCCTCTGAGTGTGGGAAACCCCATGGAGGGGGAGGCTGAAAGAGTCTAATAGCCAAAGGGGATGGATGACAATAAGAAAACAAGGCCTTCTAAATAAACATTATCAAAGCTCGTATGAATCCAGAGTCTGAAGCAGCATGCACAGGGCCTGCTTGGGTCTGTACCAGGTAGGTCCTCTGGACATATATTATGGCTTTCAGTTGGATGTTTTTATGAGATTCTTGAGTGTGTGATCAAGTGGTTCTCTAATCATTGTGCCTTCTCTTGAGCTTTGTTCCTTCTGTTGGTTTGTCTTGTCCAACTTTTATGTAATAGTTCTTGTTTTATTTTAGTATATTTTTTTAAAAAATGAATGAATGAATAAATGAATGAACAAATGAATGAATGAAAACCTAGCCACTAGGTAAAGGTTAACAACCAAATGTCATTTATACCTGTTGAGAGAGAGAAAATTAGTTTTCTTCAAAGGAGTGAAAATGGGTATATCACTGTTCTGGCTCAAACTCTTCTCCAAGCTGACTGGTTCAAACTGACCATTTGAGCCGCTAACTGTTTCTGACTGAACTCTTCTGACTTTGGCTGACTGACTGACTCCTGCAACTTTTCTGACTGAACTTTTCTACTCCACTTCAAAGTGACTTCTGCTGTTAGCTGACTCTTTCTGATGAATTGCCTCTGTGTCACTGCCTGAGGCTGCCTGAGACTGCCTCTCTGTCTCTTCCTCATACAGCCTCAGATGCCTGACTCTCTGAGCTGAGAGCCTGCTTTTATATCATGTGAGTTGGGCATGTGTTCACTCTGACTCACTATGCTGACTTTTCCTCTGATTCGTCACTTTGCCTGTTCTTTACTCTGATTTCTCTCAGACATCACTTCCTGTCTGATACTGACTCCTTCTGAGCTCAGCTATCTCTGCTTCCTTTTAGAACCCTAGAGTTGGGATTAAGGGTATGTACTATGTTGCTTTAACCACAGAATTCCTTTCACTTAGCATTATCATAGAGAGAAAATAGGATTAGTCTGATTAACATTCTTTCTGCATTCCAACCAGATCTCACAGGCCTCTGATTGTGATCCCTTCATACAGATCCTTAGATTTGATCCCCTTCCTAGACACAGGCCTTTTAATGTGATCCTTTCCCAGAGCAGCCATGTTGTTGGATCAAATGATTAAAAATTCTTCCACAGTAACATTTTCATTATCCACTTGTTAGTTGTTAGGCCATTTCCATTTGCTACGTGTTCTGGTTGAGTGACAATGAGCATGGCTAAGCAAGTAACAGCAAAGTAGAATGATAAGTTATTTATGTATATACCAAGTAGTGGTATAGCTGGTTCGTATGGAAGATTTAGTTTTTGCTTTTTGAGGAATCTCCACACTGATTTCCAGAATGGCTAGATGAGTTGGCAATCCCCCCAATAGTAAATATGGGTTACCTTTACCCTACTTCCTCTCCAGCATCTGTTATCCATTGTTTTGTTGATCTTTGTGATCAACTAGGGTAAGATGAAATTTCAAAGTTGTTTGATTTGTATCTCTTTAATTATTAGGGACAATAACATTTTTTAAGATATTTCTTAGTCATTTGTATTTCTTTCCTAGCCCATTTTTAAAATGTTTATGGTAGTCAGATTTACCAAATTTAAGACTGACTACTGATGTTCATTGTAGTAAAATTTAACAATTTAAATTTAAATTCTTGGGTTCCCGGATCTCAAATACTTGGCAAAGCTGAGATCAAAAACTATAATTCCCAGTAAGTGGCATGGTATGGAAGTGACATAAATGAGATGTGTTTTTGACATCTTGTCTGCCATCTGGGAATGCCTGAAGCCATGCAGGAATGCAAGACCACATGACCGGAAGAGCACCTAGGACTGTCAGCAATTCTAAGTGATGTCAGTGTCAGCAGAACTTCAACATGGGGAAGATGGAGGATTCAATTAAAGAAATGAAACCAAACAACTACATAGCTATAAAAAGTTGTTGTGAAAACAGTGTCAACACTAGAGAACACAAAACCTGAACCCACAGAGCCCTTTATTGTCCCATAACATTTTGTGAAGTTTTGATGGCAAAGTCCACACCCTAAAACCCCAAATCTTTCCCCTTATCATATGTGTAATGGGACACTGTTCTCAAGGCTATCCTGTGCTACTGTAAGAGCTCTCCTATGGCAATCGCTCAGTAGCATATGATTAATGGTAGGCAGATGCACTATACCTCTGGGCTGAGTTTATTGACTATGGTGCATTTTTTCTTCCTTTTAGTGTTTGCTTCTGTTTGCTAGCCTCCAGAAGCTTGCTTCAGGAACCTCTAAGTGTCAGTTTCATTTTCAACATCCCTTTAAGCTCTGCCCGAGGCACTGTTTCAGAAACCTAGTTCTAATGTGAGCATTCTTTCTAACCTCTTAGGTCACCACAGAGAGATCTAGGTGGGGAAAGGGAGTGACTTGTTTTTCTGTATCTTTCCCGGGTCTAGTCTCTGTTAACATCACTGAATTAACTAGTTTCACCTCAGATAAACCTTCTGGAGTGTGAGGTATATCATCCCTTCACTCAGAATTCATTTAAATTTAGTATTCTTTTCTGTGGTCTAAGTTATCCTGCTTTCTTCTTCTCTTGTTTTAACTTCTCCACAGTGTGCTTGTTGGTCCCTGCCACATTTCTTTACCCTCTGTCTCTACAGTTAGCTTAAGCTTCTGAGCCGGTAATGCCCAAGCAGAATGCAAAGGGATACAGCCAATCTCATATCACAGGGCATGGAATTAATCACTTATGCAGAACCTACAAGCAGAACAAATGTGTGACCCTACAGACCTGCTGAATTGAAGTGCTATCTCCCTAACGCTCTGTTCTGTCCTATTTCTGTTCAACTGGAAAGTGGTTTTGATTTGAAGCAGGCATGCCTTCTACTTTTTCCAGGTTTCTGATTTGTCTAGGAATTTTGCCATCCTTATATTTCAACTTCATTTGTTCATGATACTCTCCTGTTTGTTACTTCCTGAGGCACTCTTTGCCTCCTGCAATTGAGAGGATTATCTTCAATATTCAATATTTAATACCTAACAGTATTTCCTGTGTACACTCTTTGTTACCACCATTGGCCCTCATATTTCAAGGAAGGACCATGAACTTTGATCTATTCTGGGCATTAGGCCTTTACCTTGCCAGACACATGAGCAATCTGTCCTTAATAAAGGAGCCACACCCATGCTTATTCTCTTAGGCATCCTGTCTTAATGTCTTAAGCCATTGCACAGCCTTAATTTGGATCCTATACATTCTCTTCATTAAATTTTCTTTTCTTTAAACAGTAGTTGCCAACTTGTTGGTTTCCATTTACATAATAAGACCCTCTTCGGTTCTCCTTATTACATAACTCACTCTAGTTCAATGGGAGAACTTCTAATAGAAGTGTTTCATTTCTGTTGAGTAGATAATCAGCAAACAATATTTTAGCAAAATATCTTTGCACCTACAATGACTATTGGGAAAAGCTCCCTCCTCTTCTTTTGTGTACTCAGAACTCAAACACAATTTTAGTATACTTAGTACTTGTTGGCTACTTAATATTTTTTCCCTTTACTGTGCTAACAATGCAGTACTTGCTTGGTTTGGTTTCTCTTTATTTTTGAGACAGGGTCTTTCTATGCAGCCACTCATGTCTCAGCATCTGGAATGCTGGGTGTAGATGAATAGCCCTGTGTGAAAGCTAGGCTCTACATTCCAGGGGCTACATTCAGAAGCCTGTGTGGTCTGGATGGAATATAGACACACCTTTAATCCAGTATTCAGAAAGCAATGTTAGCAAACACCTTTAATCCCAATATTCAGAAGGCAATGGTGGTCCATGCCTTTAATCCCTAGGTGGGGGAAAAATCTGCGGAAGCAGATACAGGAAGCAGAACTCCAAAGTCAGTATCACGCAGAAGGTAAAGTCTGAGATGAGTCAAAGTGAAAGCAGACAAAGTGACTAATCAGAGGAAGAGTTTGCAGAGCAAGGAGATGTCCAACTCTCACAAGAAAAGGCAGGGTCTCAGCTTAGTTAAGGAGAGTTACATAGGAGTTACCTAGAAGCAACCACTTAGTCATTCAGTTAACAGAAACAGACAGAGGAGTCAGCTAAGAAGGAGGCTGAAGAGTCAGCTGAGAAGTAAGAAGAGTGAGTCAGTTGAAGGATCAATAAGTAGAGTCAGTGGAGAAGCTGGCTGATGAGTCAGTGGAGAAGTTGGCTGATGAGTCAGCTGAACAAGAGTCAGAGGATAGAAGGAGCTAGTCAGAATGGCTCAATCAGCAGTAGGTCTCAAAAGGCTAAGGCTGAAACCTTCCAGTTCAAGAATTAAGACTAGATTGTAAAAACAACCAAATGTTCTAGGGCTCAGGGCTCCAGGCAAGAACTGGTTAGTTAATTAGACAATAGAATAAACTGTCCTCTGCCCTGATCAAGTCTACACATGGTGAATTTACATCCACATCTACTTCTACAGCTAGGATTAGAATGTAGCACTACAATGCCCATCCAAGTGCTAATTTTTAAATTTCACAATGCCCATATGAAAGAGATATACCAGTAACTCTGATTTTTTTTTTTACAAGAGCACTAACCTCAGAGAGAGTAAAAGATTAACTGACTTGCACGTGTTTACCAGGTAGTAAATGTCGACCCTATGTAGCCTTTCTCTTTTAGTTAACATTTAGTACTGCAAGACCCGAAAGACTTCTCATTTTAAGACTTGCTTAAGTATCCATTTACCTAGACATAATAATCTTGTTCAATTATCGAAGATTTTCTGAGCATTTACCAAGTGTCAATGATTGTCCCAAGCTCTGGGAACAGAACTATTAGCTGGAGATGGAGTGGCTACTGAGATCAAACTGTGTACAGGCACAGACTCAGTCAGTTGCTCTACTTTGTGGAGGAACAGTGAGGGTTCTCCACAGCAAACCCCACGGTGTAGGTGAGTATGATGTACAAGCTGGTCTTTTACCACAATTAACACCTCTGAGAATGCAAAGCAGTAGTAAAATTAATCTAAGGTGGGTGGTTCTATCCCATGGGTGAGGATTCAGACTGAATAAATAGGTGCAGGACACATGAGTTCCAGCATTCATCTTTCTCTGCTGTCTAAATGCAAGTGGGGTACAGTCAGCTTCCTCACACCCAGTCCACAACCCCTTCCCCATTGAGGTGGACTATATCTGTTCAAGCCATTGGCCAAAGTCCTGTGTCCTTTCTCAAGTGCTTTTGCCAGGTGTTTTGACCCTAGTAATAACAAAAGTAGCTAACATGCCCATAAAGCTTTTCTTCTAGAATTCAACATGGTGTCTCACAATTAGATAATGGGAACTAGGCAGAGTAGTACAATTTACACATGTTATGACTTACTGCATTTACAAGAAATTTTAGGGGAGGGGGCATCTTTCCTACTTCCCCAGCTTATAATCACAGGTCTGTGCCATTATTAGACACCTCGTCCACACCCTAACATGTGATATTCTTGTGTTTCCTTGAACACTGAGTATATTAAGATAGTGTGACTGAAATCCATATGTCTGCCCCATCTCCTCTTACCAGCCTACCACTTTTACAGTTTATTCTAGTGTTCAATAGTCACATCTTTTCCCCCCTACCCAACTCCTGGCAGTGGAAAGCTAGTTGCTTCAGTATTTTCTTCCTTCTGACACACTTGCTCTGTGCTATATTTAACTCTTGAACATTAGCATTAATATCCAGCAGCACAAAGGAAGTTTCTGCTGTGCATTACTTCCACCAGATAAGGTGGGGGTTTGTTCTGCTGTGCTTGTTAGGGATAGAAATATGGATGTACATGCAATAAGAGAGGATGCAAGTCTCCTCTCTGTGGCAAACTGAATCCAAATCCTTAGGAAGCTTCTTGGTGCATGAGTTCACTCTTTTGCTTTTCTGTTACCTTTTGCTTTTGTTTCTGGGCTCCACGTGGGAACTACAAAAAGAGACGATGACAAAATATAAGAATGGTCTCCTGAAAGAGAGACCTGAAGATGCTTTGTACATGAAAAGAAGCACAGGCAGCCTAACGCCAACATCCGTTTTTATATCATCGGCAACTGACTAAAATGAGATGCAGTATACAGTGGCACAGTGCGCATGTCAGAAATTTTGGACTGTATTGTGATTACACCCGAACCTGGTCTAGAGGGAAAAGTCTGTGGACCAGAAAGAGGGGTCTGGATGCTCATTTATTTTTTTTTTAGATATTTTTCTTGCTATTGTGATATTTTTTCCTATTTCATCTTTGGTTCCTGAGCTTCCCCCTCTTTCTTCTTTTTAGCAGCAGGCTTTCCTTTCATTTGTCCTTTCAGAAAGTGATTCACGTTCTCAGACCACAGTAGGGTTTTTCTTTCAGTCATCGTAACTCCCTGTCACCTTATAAAATAAACATTCAAGCTTTTTTCATCCTCAAGATAAGAGTAAGCTTTTTGGCTTGATAGAATTTTGTTTTTAAGAATAATTTGATTTTTGAGGTATGAAAATTTACTACATGAATATGCTAAATATGAGGGACAGATTACATTTTTTATTCAGTTAAGGAATAGAGATGGTTTTCAGAGAACGGGGGACAGGGAAGAAAACAATGGGAATGGTAGGAAGACTCACAAGAAACAAATAAAAGAGAGAGGGAAGGAAGGAGAGAGAGAAAGAGAGAGAGAAAGATTAGACAGTGGGTAGAAAGTGGTCTTCTAATCACCAGTTGGATTGCTAAGTACTCAGAAGGAGGAGCCTTCTATGTATTCTAGACACATGCTTGCCAAGGTCTTTTTTTCTATAGGACCTCGAAGGATGAGCAGGTGTCAATGTGTTCCTGTCTCAGCCATATCCACAGAAATTCTGGGCCTTTTGCCTCTTAAATTTCTAGGCTCCTTTTTTTTTTTTTAAACCTTCTGTCTTCATTGCCTTTTATCTGCCTCAGAGATAAACTCACTGGAGTTTAAAGGCACTTCTAGGACAGTGTCCAGTGTGAGAGAATTATGTGCAGGAGCAGTGCCTGGTATAGGTGAGACGGTTTCACCTCAGTGAATTTCCTGCTAATGCAAACCTACTCTACTCACTAAAGAAATGTTTGGCCAGGACCATCAATGTGCATGACCAGAAGGCTAAGAGCCCACGCACAATCTGATTGTTCAGTGTTAATGTTTTGACTTTATGGATATTTTGAGTATCACTAGCTATGTTTGGATAGTGAAATTAGAAAAAATAGTATTTTATTGCACATACATCTCTAATTTTTTTAAATGTGCAAGTTTAAACAAGTTACTGTCATCAGCTCATTAGTGACCAAATAAACATTTTGTGGATGCTTCTGATTGACTAGCAGGGGAAATAAGATTTTGAGATTTATCTGGCAGCTCAATTAGAGATACTTACAAACTATTCTGAGAAAATGGTATTTGCCTAGTTGTTCATAAGGAAACCGTATTTTTTAAAATTTATTATTATTGAATGTGAGCAAATGATGTGTGTGCATGGGCATCCATGTATGTAATTACACACATGTGAAGGTCAGAGGGTAACTTTGTGGAGTATGTTCTTCCCTTCCACACAGGTTCCAGGAACTGAACAACAGTTGTAAGGCTTCCTACCAAGGACTTTTACCCATAGAACCATTTTACAGACCTCCAAAAAACTTCTAAACAGGGAAATGGAATATTGATCAGGAATATCAATCTGATAATCAGATGTACAACTAGTCAGATTCCTTTTATAATATTGTTATGGTGTGGGTATAAAATATACTTCACAGATAATAGTGTTGAAGGCTTAGTCTCTGGCTGGTGATACTACTGAGAATTAACTGGATAATGAATTCACTGACTTACCAAGGGGTTAACCCACTGATGTGTTCAAAATCAAAGGGGCTATTAGAATGTGAGCCCCCATTGGTGGAAGTAGACCATTGTGTACTATGCCTGTACCTTTGAAGGTATAATTCTTTCTCCTTTCCTCTCCTCTCTTCCTCCCTCTCCCCCCTCTTATTTTCCTCCCCTCTCCATCTCCCTCTCCTCACATAAAGTGAGCCATTTGATTCTACAATAACCTACTAGGACATACTACCTTGCCACAAGCCCAGGGGAAAAAAAAATGGAGCAAGCTATGATGGACTGACACCTATGAAAATGTGAGCCAAAATAAATATTTTCTCCTTTTGTGTGTTCAGTATTATCCTAGTTGTTTTACCAATTATTGTGATAAAAGTACTCTAACATAAGCAACATAAGAAAGGAAGGGTTTGTTTGAAATCACAGTTCGAAGTTACAGCCAATGGTGGAGGAAGTCATAGCAGTAGGTAATGAGGCAGCTTTTCTCAAGTATCCAATGTCACAAAGCAGAGAACACAAATTTGTATAATCAGCTCACTTTCTTCTTACTATACAGTTCTGAATCCCAGACCAGGGAACAGTTCCCAGACAGGAAACTCATAGTAGGTGGGTTTTCCCATCTCAATTAATGTGATCAAGACAATCTACCACAGGTATGTCCAGAGACTCATTTCCCTGGTGATTCTAGATCTCATCAAGTTGATAACTGATATTAACCATCATGAGTATTTAGTCACAGCAAAGAAAGGCTGACTAATGTGAACAGAATAAGCAAGAAATAATGATCTCTGTGATTATACCTGTAATAAAGAACTCTGCTTAAAAATACTTTAAGAGACAAACAACAGATATTGGGAACCTTGCAATGTTGAGAATCACAGAAATAAACAGAATGAGCCCCATGTTTATAATTGGACATGTAGAATGGGTGGGGGTGCTTGAGGTGGGTCCTACTCAGTAAGAGATGGTCATGATGGGAAGCAAAGAAGCAGAAAGCTGGAGAGAATGTTGAGAAACCATCCCAAGTGAAAGGGGACATGTAGCAGGAGAGGCTGAGTAGGGAGCATCAGAAGATCCAGTGCAGTGTGAACAATGCAGGGAAGTTCTGAATGATTCTAAGTGAGAGACTGAGACGAGCCTTCCATGTTGTCCCTTAAAGGCCTTGAAGTAGGCCGTGCATTATAAAAGAAAGTAGGATTGGGGTTTGATAGACAGAAAATTAAACCATCTGTCACTTTAAGATTTTGGACAAGGTATCCAACAGTGTTAAATTTTATCTTGCTACGGTAAATGGAACAAGTGTGCTGTAGAGAGGACTTGTCTGGCTATTGAAGGCTATCATGTTTGGCACCTATAACTACAGCTGCAGACTCCTTGGCTTCTCTTACTTTGAGTTTATACTTCAGAGTATATGTGTGTACCATTGTACTTCTCTCCTATTCATATTTGCCTCTCTTTTCTTACATAACTGCCCATTCACCAAGCACCACCCTCTGTTTGCATGACGCATATTTCTATAAACCGTGTAATGTACAAAAATAAAACAGTACTCTCTTTTGTTCCCTATTCTCTTTAGACTTTTCCTCTTTCCTCATAGTCTGTCACTTAGTTTCAAGACATATCTGTGTGTTTGTGTATGTGTGCATAAAAACCTTGTAAACTAGAGTCTACATATAATACATAATACAGTCTACATATAATACATAATACAGAAAAACAATATAAATATAAACATAAAGACAAGATAAAATATAAGATATAGAACAAGATAAAATGTAAATGTTATAATTTAACTCTTCTTCATACCTGAATAAAACTCCATTATGTATGTGGAACACATTTAAGTCATCCATTCATCTACTGATGGGCAGCTAAGGCTGGTTCTATTTCTTAGCTGCTATGAATACTTCAGCAGTTATCATAGATGTACAAGTATCCCTCTGATGTACTGACTTAAATTTCTTTAGGTGTATACTCAGAAATGTTTAAAGCTAGATCTTATGGTAGTTCTATTGTCTTTCTCTTCCTTTCTTTTCTTCCTTCCTTCCTTCCTTCCTTCCTTCCTTCCTTCCTTCTTCCTTCCTTTCTCTCTCTTTCTCTCTCTCTCTCTTTCTTTCTCTCTCTCTCTCTCTTTCTTTCTTTCTTTCTTTCTTTCTTTCTTTCTTTCTTTCTTTCTTTCTTTCTTTCTTTCTTTCTTTCCTTCCTTTCTCTGTAGAACCACCACACTGGTGATTGACTTCTATAGTGACATAACCAATGTACATCCCCACTAATAATGTATAAGGGTTTGTTTTTAGCCATATCTTTGTCTTCACTTATTTTATTTTAATATGTTTTTAGTTGAAATAGAACTGCATCACTTTCCTCTTTCCTGATCCTTTTAGATACCCTCTCTCAATACCTCCCAGGCTTCTCCACTCTCAAACTTGAGAGTCTCCTTTCTTGCTTATTATTGTTGTTACAAATTATTACAAAAATTATTATTATTGTTACAAACATGAATGCCAAAGAACATGACTGGAGTCAGAGGACAATGTCAGGCATCAGTCCTCACCTTTCACCTTGTTTGAGACAGAATCTCTCTGTTGCTTGACACACATTCAGAGATTTTTGACTTGATCCCCCATCTCATTGAAGGAACACTAGGATTACAGATGTGTACTCTCACTTATGACTTTGCATAGTGTCGCTAGATTCTAACTCAAGTCCTTAGCTTTTGTCTTACTTCCTGTGCCATCTCTGCAAACCCTTGAGAAGCTTTTTAACCTCGTGCAGTCTCATTTGTCTATATGTGGCACTTTTTAATGAGTCTTGAGATTCTTGACTATTTTTATCCCAGGGACTATTTTCCTCATGCTTTCTTCTAGCAGGTTCAAAGTACCATGCAACTACGTACTACTTAAGTCATGAAAAGGCCAAAATATTTTAACCTCTATCTTTTGTGTGAAATGTTCCCACAGATTTTTGTTTCCTAACTGTTGGCAATGCTTTGAAAGATGGCAGACCCTTTGGAAGGTGAAGACTATTTGGAAGAATCCATCATTAAAGCCAGGTCTTTGTGGGTTATAACCCACAGCTCTCTGTTTCCTCATCAGCTATGATATGAGAATGCAAAACTCCCAACTGTTATGAACACCATGCCTTCTTCTCCATGGCAGACTGGTACTACTAAATGGGAACCACAATAAGCCTTCCTACCTGTAAGCTAGTTCTTTAGGTATTGTTACCACAGCAACATGAAAGGAACTGATAACACCAAGTTGCTGACCTTGTGCATAACCCAAGGCACAGATCTCCCATATCTGAACAGTGATATTTGCTTAGATGCCAGGCACTCAGCCTGAAGGATTGAGATAGGTACAGAACACAGAAATAGGAGAACTATCTGGTGTCTGTGCTTGAGTCAGGGTGGAGGGGTAGGAGTAGGCTTGGAGCAAAATTGCATGGCACAATTAGGGACAGTATCTCCACCAGCTTCCTGCATAAACTTCAGAATCATGTGCCACAGGGATGTAGAAAGGTTTGGACACAGGTTTGGAGTCTCTGATCTGCCTACAAGAACTGTGTGACTCAGAGAAAAACATTTTTCTTCTGTGAGACTGAGCTTCTTCAGCTACAAAGTTCCTGTATACATTATCTTTGTATAGCTTATATAACTGGAAGACTGATTGTATAAGTACATTTAAATAAATGCATCTCTTGTGCATACTCAACAACTTACTGTCATTAGTGAATGTCCTCATTGTCACCTCTTCTGGGAAGCCTCCCTGGACTTGTTAGTTCATCATGGGGTCAGTGCCTTCTTTTATCCCATCCCATTCGAGCACAGGATTCTGTCCCTTCCTTCCATCCTCCCTTACTCCCTGCTTCCTTCGTTCCTTTCTTCCTATCTTCTTCCCTTCCTCCATCTATCCCTTCCTTCCTCCTTTCCTTCCTTTCTTTCCTTCTATTCCTTCCTTGTTTCCTTTCCTTCTCTTCCTTTCTTCCTTTCTTCCTTTCTTCCTTTCTTTCTTTCTTTCTTTCTTTCTTTCTTTCTTTCTTTCTTTCTTTCTTTCTTCCTTTCTTACTTTTTCTTTCTGCTTGCATTAACTAAATTTAATAACATAATATAAAGCCCTAAACAAGCAAGATGAAAAAGAAGAAACATTTCCATAAAGTAAATGTCTTCGGAGTAGGTGATTTAAAGGAAGGAAGCAAACTGAGCACAAGCATCATCTCTTTCTGCTTCCTAACATATGCAATGGGACCTGCTGGCTCAGCACAGTGCAGCCATGATTTCCTTGTAAACTATACCTCTGAACTGTGGCCCAAATAAACCCTCCTTCAGTCATTTTTACTAGGTATTTTGTCCCTACAAAAAGTCAAATAATACAATTTCCTTATTAGATTTGAGGTGTGATGGGTCATTATACCAGCTAGAAACATGGCCTCCACATTGTATTTTTCTAGTTTTCCAGGTCTGATTTCTGACTCTCTATGAGACGTGTATGCTTACTTTGAGGAAGAAGCCAGAGTTAGTCATTCTCTTCTTTTCATCATTGTGACCTAGGGGGTCAGCATAAGGGAGGAAGGTACTATTCTGGTTCTTAGTTTCAGAGGTTTTCATACATGGTCACTGGGTTCTGCTGTTTCTGTGCCTTTGTATGTTGATGCATTATGATCTATGCAGCAACATAACAGGGAACACTGCTGTAACAATGGAGGTCATAGGAAGTGGTCGGGAAACAGAGAATAAGAGGAGAATTTAATAACCTTTTAAATTTGTGTCTACAGTGACCCATTTCCTCCAGCTACACTAAACTTCCTACATTATACCACCTTCCAATGCCACCAAATTATGAATCTACCAATGAGGATAGTGCCCTCGTGATCCAAACACTTCCCAAAGCTCACCATTTGCCAATTAATCCTTTTATGCATGAGTCTTCAAAGGATACTTCAGAGTAAAATGATAGCAAGGCAGAATAATGTGGTAGTTAAAACCAAACATGTTCAAATACAATGGCCCCAGGTTCAAATGATATTCTACACCGACTTATTAGTTATTACTTCACCTCTCCAGAGTTCATCTTACTTTCTCATTTATATAATGTTACTAAGTGTAGTGAGATATGCTATACAAAAAAACATTACAAGGATTAAGTAATTCACATATGCACACGTGCACACTTGATTGAGAACCACATCTGGAACAAAGGTAGTTCTTACTTGTATGACTTGTGTCTTTCTAGGTTAGGAGTTTTATTTATAGAAATCTACATAATAGGATTAGCAAGGTAAGTACCACAAGGAGTCACTAGGAAATGGAATTTTATGAGTGCTCCAAAGGAAATCTGGATTCCCACTGCTCCTGCAATCTCCTCAATATTCTCTCTGTGGGTACTCCTTTTCCGCTATTTGGTCCTTTTAGAAGAGAGCCCCAACTGGGAGAGTGAAGGCATGGTAGGGCACTGTGCAAAGGTGCTTTGCTTTAAACAAGAAATTTGAGATGAATGGATACCAGTGATGATGATGATGAGCAACGGTTTCTTAAAAATCTGCTATCCTTGACACAGTGCATGGGTAGGGTGGGGCAGTTCCTCTTGTTGACTTTTGACCTTAGAGGAAATGTGCCCTAGGAAAAGGAATAGCATTTTCTCCTTGCTTTAAGCTTTCCCCCACTTCTTAACTAGCTCTCTTATCAGTGTGTGTAGGTACTATTGTGATAGCTGCTATATAAATACAAGAACAGAGAACAAGAGAGGAGGGGGAGGCAATTAGCTCAATTGTATAAGGCTTTTTTAAGAAGCAGGGGAAAAAAAGTTCTCCATGAATTTATTCTTATAGCTAAAGAGGCAGAAAAAAATGTTACAATAAATGCCCTCACTACCAGCCCTAGAGCACAGTGCTGACTTGAAAGAAGACAGAACCCACTCGGATTCTCTACCTGAATCCACCTGCTTTTCTAAATCAACTCAATTTGCTTCTGTGTTCCACTTCCATGTAAAGAATCTCTTTATAAACGGGTAAGCCTTTCAAACAACTGTCACAAATTAGAATAAATTACACTAATTCAAGATGGAAAGCCAGGAGAACATGCAACGTATTTTCCTCAAATAACACTGAGAACAAGCTCAAGTGTACACTCTGGGCATATGTATATCCTTTCTCTGACTGACAGCCTGCAGGAGAGTTCACGTGATTGTGTGCTGCTGAGGTGGAAGCATCTTTATTTGAAACCGAAGGGCAGAGTAAACAGAAATGAATAAGAGATTCAAAAGTTTACAGTGCAGATGGTTTTACAATACTTTTATAAATGTTCCGCCTTATCAATTAAATGCGTGCTTATGTTTTTGTTCTAGTTTAGCTTTGTTCTAAGTTAGCATAGAGTCCTTACATAGTTACATACCAGGAAAATTGTAGAGGATCAGGAAATTATGTCTGAACCTTAATAATACCACAAAAGTTATAAATGTGATGAAAATTTGTGTCTCCTACCTTTTTATTGTAGTGCTGAAGATTGATCTTGTTTTGTGGTGGTGTATGTAATAGAAGAAATTTAAAGACTTAATACTAATGAACGAAGATAAAAAATAAAATGAGAAAGTTTGTGTGTGTGTGTGTGTGTGTGTGTGTGTGTGTGTGTGCACGCGCGCGCATGCGCGCGCGCATGTGTTGCATATTCATGCTTATAGGGAGAATGGAATGGATGAAAGACTTTGAGGATTCAAGAAAAATATTTAAATATATGCCAAAATGCTTTCCAGAAGCACACAGGGATAAGGTTAAGCTATATTTACATTTACCTGAAAGTAGCCTACACCTGGGCACCTACTTACTAACACTTTCCTTCCCACACAGTCACCTGGCTTTGATATCTGAATGAGTTGCCTCCGGTAGCACAAGGAAGGGATAACATCACCAGCCATCCTTCCTGTGCCAACAAGGCCCCTTGCCCATTCAGAAAGAAAAACAAAATGAAACAAATCTTTTGATGGTGGTATACAAATTTACTGTAGTAACACCAACTTTTAAATTAAAGATACACTGCCTAAATATTTACTATTTTATTTAATGTTTCTGTTTGTCACAGTTGATACTTTTGACCACAGGATCTATGGCTGTTAAAAGGTCTAGTTTAGTGCACTTGAGAGATTAGAGGACAAAAATGCAGGTCAGACTAAGAGGCTTGTCCTTGGTCTTGCAGACTCTTAGGTCTGCTCTGAAATGGTTGGTTATGGCTCTCCAGGGAGCTTTTATCTGGACTAATTCCCATAGAACAATCAATGGTATATCATCATTTTTTCCCTTTCTCAAAAGAACAGGATGCTCAGAAAATAATGCACATGCAGGGAAGAGTTGAAAGGCTCCTGTGCACAAGAAGAGGACTTCCAAATCAGCACATCAGGCCACCAGCTCCATCTCTGGCAGAAGTTACTCATCGTTTCTCACACAAGCCTTGCTTTTTCTCTCAGGATTTATGTGTCTTCCTCCTCTCTACATAAAGAATTAGCTGAATATAGTAAAAATAAGAGGACTCTGGGGCTGCAGATGGCTGACCAGCTGTTTCTGGGTGACACCCCATGAATCACTGCCTCATCGAGCTTTAGTGCTTCCATGTTTTGGGGGCAAAATATTCTGCATTTCAGAAAACTAGTTCATGGAAAATAATACAGCAAACTAACATTTATAGAAAACCACAGTAATCTTGCAACAAATGTCCTAAATTATGTACTCAAAAGAAGATCCAATTTTATGCAAGGTTCTCTTCTAGAGCCTGAAGGACCCCTTCTCATCTTGTGTTTGTAGCTGCTGCTCCTCTCAAACCCCAAGTCCACATGGCAAGTGATTTTAAAAAGAGAAAAAGAAGATATGCCACTTTTTGTAACATCCAGAGAGAAGACAAATTTCAGCATGAGAAAGACTGTTTCGGGAGGGGAATGTTCAGGAAAATTCATTTTGATGCTTTTGAGTTTCATTGTATACGTTTTCACTTAGATCGATGTTAGGATTCATGCTTCTAGTTTCCACATGAACAATGGTATTCCTCAGTACTTATGTACGTTGCTGGGGGTATGGGCAAAATGAAAGTCAAATGGAAGTTTGTGTTCCAGCTGCTGTGCTCCCTCTCCTTTAGAGAGAAGTTTCTGGCAAGGCAAGAGCATCACTGAAGTCCTTCCCTAGCTGTCCTCTTCCATTTTACATCCATGATTGTGAGAAACGACTCAGGCAGTCATTTTAAAACACAAAGGAGTAGAGACGGCCCAAATGCCAATGTTCAGGAAAAATGCATTTGTGAGACTGGAGAAGAAGAAACCTCTGGTCATTTTCATTCAATGAAAGCCATTCCTTTGGGTGGGAGTGTCAAGTGTTGGTACCCACACATGCTGCCTGCATACCACACAAGCTGCAGGAATGCAGATTTCTCTATCTGAGAGCAGCTGCTAAGTGAAGTGGAACATCCAACAGATGGCTGCATTGTCATTGTTGGGGGAGGAGGAGAGGGGAGCTATTTTGGTTCTTCTGTGGAGTGTGCGTATGTGTATGAATGCATGTTTGTACTTCATAGAATTCTGTCTTCTACTACCTGTGTTCTCCACTACAGAGATTCCTCCTGTGCTGTCAAAGGCTGGTTTTTACTTTGAATATTAGAAAAGTCACTGGAGGTCTTTTGGTTATTTAAGTTTTAATGGATAAGAGAAAATAAGGCCCAAGGGTTCATAGTCTCTTAAAGCCAAGACCAGAAATTTTTCACTAAGCCACACATGAAAAAATAATTAATAAAATAAATAAGTAAATAAAAAGCCTACATCTTATTTATTGAGCACTAGTACTAATCACGGAAAAAAGAAAACAGTTCAAGGGTAAGAGTTTCAGTCTTTGCGAACACAAGTGTATCTCTTCCTTTAAAGTTTTATGGTGGAAATGCTTTGCAGGGCTCAGAAAAATAGTCTATATGAGTATTGTAGTATGTAGCTTATTGGATGTTTAACAGTTTGACTCATGGCACTCCAAAATTTAAATCTCATATTTAGAAATAAGAGTCTTCTGCATTACAGGTTGCAGAACACTCAGAGTTAAACCTCAAAGTCAAAGCTATCAAAAGCCATGCATAAAAGGTAAATAGAAAAACCTTAGGTCCCATCCTGGCTTGCCTGCAAAAGGTCCCTGTTTTCCTTCTGATGGTAGCTTAAGGTCAGGGTACAGTCACGGGGATTGCTCATTGACTCTGTGTGTATGTGTGTGTGTGTGTGTTTCTTTCCAGAAATAGAAGCAATAGAGAACAGACAAACCCGCAGTTGCCAGTTTGTACAGTTTTGTGGTTTCTGCCTAGGCTACTGACTCGAGAAGGTCTACCAGATAATGAAAGCAAACTATTTCAGTTCCTGTGGGCCTAGAGTGCTTCTGTAAAGTTCTGGTTTGAAACAAATGAATAACAAATTAAAAGGTACAGTAAAATAAGGGGGTGGTTAAAATATATTAACTAAAATCAATGGAAGAGAAACATAGTTAAAAACTTTGCATTCTCAGCAATAGCTTATGATGTATTTGTTTAATCCCTTAAAATTTATGTTAAAAGCCTTTTAGCAGAAAGTCAATACACGTAGGTTGTGGAACAAGTATATCATCCTGTACTAGAGTTGCATTAAATATTCTTCATAGGCTCTGCTGTCTGTAGGAAGTAAGTAGGGGTCCATCAAACAGAAGCCCCATAGCAAGGAGACCAGCTGCTCTTCTCCTAACAGTCTGTGGAGCCATGTTGAGTATCATGCTGTCCTCTGCCTAGGTTCCCCACTGACGTCAACAAGGGTCCTAGAAATGCAGCAGGATCAAAATACCCAAAGCCTTGCCTAATAATAGAGTAAAAATGGAGAGCAGATGGAAAATAAAGCTTCTCAGATAGAGTGTGACCTCATGTGATAAATTTGTCAAGTGGAATAAAGAACAACAACAGTAAAGTATGAAAGGCCCAGGAGTACTCGCTGGTGTCAAACTCTACAACTGGGCTGACTGGAGAAGC